>JAOEGS010001792.1:0-128248 GCA_025447755.1 Corythornis vintsioides
CCCGCGCTTTTCAGGGCTTCTCCTCTCCACTCCCCCCAGAGGGGGTTCCTCCCCCCCCCCCTCCCCTTCCGCCTAAATTCTCGGGTTTTCTATCCACCTTCCCCCCCCTGTCAGTTTTTTTCTTTCCCCCCCCCCCCCCCCCCCCCTTCAAACACTTTAGTAAAAGTCTGTAAAGTGATGTTGTGTCTTAACATGGTGTCTGAATTTGTCTGGTGTGAAGGTCCACTTCTCTGAAAACTGAAGTTTGGGGTTTTTTAATGTATTGAAGGCATTTTTGTATGCACTTGCTAGCATTTTTTATGTTGTATATATGCAGTTTTTAAAAGAGTATCCTATTTTATGTAAATTGACTTTATAAATAAAAATCTATTTATAAATTGCTTCAAGGCCTTACGATGCATCTATTCTCCTGAAATGCCTGAGGGGTGGGAGAGGGGAGCAAGGAGTGAGGGGGTGGGAGGCAATAAGGAGCAGCAGCACATGACCTCCACACTCGCTTGCCTTTCCCCCCCTGCCATTCATTCACCTTTTATGAATCCAGCACCTGCTGTGAGTACTACAGAGATGATGCTTAGGGAGCTGCAGGTGTACATAGGAGACCAGGCAGGCTCAGTGCTGGGAACTCCTGGACATGCAAAAGGTGCTGCAGGCTCTGCTGCCCTTGCCTCCAGTGATGGGAGAGTCATGGGGGTACAGATATCTGCAGTTTGCTCTGGCAGCTGCTGTGAGGAGTTCAGTTGGGCTGCTTTTATTCAGGCCGAGAGCAGTGCTGTCATTCAAAAACCACCATCCCCTTCTGACCTACTCTAGCTTCAGTTGCTTTATCTAGAGGCAAGAACATTAATTGCTCCTTCAAGACTTTTTGTCAGAGGCTCCTAAGCTCTGTCTGTTACTTTTGAGCTTATGCTTGAAGACCTGCTTCAGGGGAGGTGAGCCAGAGGTAAGACTGTACGTGTGAAAGAAAACACAGCAATGATGGCATGAAGATCTACAGCAGAGACTGTTCCTTCCCTTCGATAGTTAGTAATGGAATGGAGCAAAATGGGCTGGTCTGTAGAATGCTGAGCAAACACAAAGCAGAAAGGATTGTTAAATTTGACCTACTTTCCAGGGATGTGTATAATTTCTCTGCTGCCTCAGTACTGGGAAGGTAGAAGCTTTCAGGAGTATGATCACTCAGCAGTCCCAAATTCAGTAATTGCAGTGGCTTTCTGGAGTCCAGACCTATAAGAATTTTACTCATGATTCCATTTGTAAAGCAGAAAAACCCCTGGGAAAATGCAGGCTAAAACAACAAGTAGCATTTTGGAGCTTGCAAGAAAGAATGATTGTGCTTCAAGGCCATTCCATAATCAAAGCTGCTCTAGTAAACAATCCCTCTGAAAGGCCCTGAAAATTCTAGTGTTTAAATTGCTTGCAAAGATTTTGCCCCATGTGGCTCTTCAATAGCCCCTCAGGTAGGAGGAGCAAGAGATGCGAGCTGACCTGAGTGGGATTTGCTACACTCAGCAGCAGCTGATAGGGCGGGTGGGACAGGGGGTGACATTGTACCTTTCCCCAGCAGGGCTTTAGGAGCTTCTTCCTCAGAAATAAACTCCAGAAATTCAGTCAGGCATAGCCCATGGAGATTCCCACATACTTGTGCTCAGCCTACACCCACAGCAAACTGTATTTCCCTGCAATTCATAAATCCAGACCACTGCCTTCATCTGCAAAGTGTCCCATTAGAGCAGGATGAATTTGGTTAGAGAGCTTTACTGCTCCTTGGCCCAGTGTTTGTTTTCCTTCCTTAGGAGCACTGATCATTTTCATATTTCCAAAAGCAATATTTGGATCTCAGTCAAGAAACTCCCAATCATTGTTCTGAGGTTTATCAGATCACCCAAGATACTGTTGCAGCAACATTAAAGAAGCATCAGCTGTTGACTGTATTGGCAAGAAATTAGTTGTGAACGGTTCTCACTTAAGCAATATTAATATCAGGGGTGAAAAAAAAAAAAAAAAAAAAAAAAGAGCTTAATCATCATCACAGGTTACCTTAATGCTGCCAGCCAGTGTTTCAGCACAAACTAAACAAGGAGAATCAGGAATGCACAATTTACTTTGGAAAAAAAAAATAAAAATCAAAGCCACCAACAAGATGGTTATGAGTCTTCCAAAGACTTGAAGGGAAAGAGGGTGCAGGGAGGAGGATTTACACCCTGTTTAGAAATACAAGGACAGAAGGATTTGTTTCCCCAGCTATTGTAACCACAAGTCACTGGCTGATTCTCAGATCAAGCTGCTGAAGAGGCTACACCAATGAGAGGTATCAAACCATTAGGGAGGATGCACCAAAGGTTCTTCAGGCAGTTGCAGAGACAGCAGGTACCTTCAGCCAGCCTGGCTTACTCCTGCTCTTTCCAGCAGCCACCTGAAGACAGTTTGGAGCAAGTTGAGAAGAGTCCTGACTCTAAAAGCTCTCACTTGGACCTCTCTGCTCCATTTATACAAAATAGTGCCAGAGCAAAGTCTTGGAGATGACAACCCTCTGACCACGAGGGTTACCTGTGAACAGCAGGGTCTGCCTTCTCAGCCAGGAGCTTTCCCTGCCTGGGGAACAACATCCAGGAGACAGGGAGACCTTCAGTGTCTGGGTTAGCTGCCATCAACCAAGGGCTGCTGTGGGCACTCCCAAGGAAGCCTCAGTACCTGCCTGAAGTGGTACCTGAAACTCTTGTGTCACAGATGGAGAACAGTTCTGGTGAGCACATAATTTCTTTTTAGATGTACAACTAGAAATTCAGTGCCTAAAACTGATACTTCAGCTTCCCAGGAAGACACAAACCCAGCCCTAAAGTACAGGGCTGCAAGAGAGTCGGATACAGGCAGAATATGCTGAGGAATTTTGAGAATTAAGAGTAAAAGACAAGAAAAAAAAAAAAAAAGTGGCAAGCCAAGGGCAGCAGGAGGCACAGGCACAAACAAAACACACTCCTGTAAAACCTCTCATATCTACATCCATCAATGGGTTTTCCCCCCTTTTTCCTCAGCAGCATTTCACAGGTCTCAGAAATGCCTAATGAAGCAGAAAAAAGTCACAGGGTGGTGTCAGGATTGGTTGCCCCCATCCCCAGGCCAAAAGAACCCTTCAATTTTCAACTACAGTTCCTTCCACTAGCAAGGAGCTGCTCAGGTTGAAGCTTTTCTTGTTACCGAAAGCCCATAAAGCCCAGCACAAAATAGTTCCTTGCAATGAACTGTGCACTATCATTCTGTTATTCTACCTTGGAAGTGTTCAAGATTAGGCTGGATGGGGCTTTGAGCAACCTGGTCTAGTGGGAGATGTTCCTTGGGGGTAGGAATTAGATGACCTTTAAGGTCCCTTCCAACCAAAACCATTCTATGATCATTGCACTTGGGCGTTTAAATGATGCTGTCACACTTCACTGGCAACATCAGGTTCAGCTCCACAGCTACACTCCTATTCTTCACACATTACTAAAACATTGGAAGGGGCTGTGCAGCCTGCTTGAAGGCTTGCACCCCATGAAAAGCCCTCAGAAGCCAGCATGAGTGTGCCCTGCAGCATCTCCATAGCAGGGTGGCATTGATGGTCCTTCTTGAAGGGCAGGTGCCATCATCAGAATCCCAGCACCGCAACAGTCTCCAGAATAGCCCTGCTTAGGAGCACATCAAGAGATTAGAGTCCAAGGAAAGTGGGCTTTCTCCTGTTCCTACCACCACCTATCCCCAGCAGCTATCAGCCTTACCACAGATCCTCCAGCTGGGAGCAGCCAGCAGCTGGTTTTAATGCGTAACAACGCACTCTTACATTAACACCTCATAAAGATCTTGTTGCAGCTGAAACACGAAGGCAGCAAGGTGAGCCTCTCGCTCTCAGCTTGCTTCTGCCTCCCCTCCCGTCTGTGGGGAGCAGCTGCCAGGAAAATCCTGCTCTTGCCAGCCTTTGGTCTGCGGAGAAGGGCTCTTCGCCTGCCACGGGCTGCGGGCAGACGGCTGTGCGCCGAGACTCGTCCCGAGGTCACCGAGCTCTTCACACAGGTCACAGAACAGCCATCTGACAGCAACAATTTTCATTCATTTCTTATCTGGATGGGACGTTGGCCAGGAGCCCAGGCACTTGTGCAGCTCCTGGTGAAAGGCAGCCCCTCGCCCAGCCACCGGCGGGCAGAGCTGGCCCAGCTTTGCCTAGTTGGGTGCCTGGGAATAATGGGACTAACTACATTGAAGCAACAGTGGCTGTAAGCAGAAGTTAACTTTGCACCATGCTATCGGGCAGTGAAATTCCGGGGACACCATGAACACCCAGCTCCCTCTGAGCCCTGTGCACAGCCTGGAGCTTGGCCAGAGCATCCCTTGGGACCTCACCATGGGCCTCCTCAAGCCATTCTCTGGGACTTGCTCTATGGAGAGGAGAGTGGATGCTCCTGTAGCCAAGTCTGAGGATGTGCAGAAGTTTTACACTTACTCTTTTTATTATAACCAAGTAAACTCTTCCACCTATTATTTTCCCATAATAAAGTTCTATCAAGATAGAGGCTAAAACCAGTACAAGAACAGGAGAAGTGGCATAGCTAAGGTACTTCCCAGTAAGAGGGGCTGCTTCATGCCTCTGCTGTCACCATTATCAAGAGCAGAAAACTGAAGGGGAACATCAGCATCCTTAGCATATGGAAAGAGAGGCAAAGCCATCAGAGGCTGGGATTTTGCTATATTTTCAATGAGGATTCTTCCCCCTTCTTGAGAGCTCACAGTCAGACCAAGGTTGCTGTTCAGATCAGGATGAAAAAGTCCTCATATTCTGCAAAGTCCCTCACTCCTGTTGTCACCTCTTCTGTCTCAGGGCACACCAAGGTGGCAAAAGAGTAAGAAGTGACCCGCCAAGTCCTAACATGGCTGTGCTCCACAGAGGTGAGGCGGGAGGAAGATCCTCAGGGAAACCCCAGCATCCACACAATGAACAGGAAAAACCTCAAGACAAGACAGACATTTAACATGTGCCCAAAGTTATCAGCATTGTTTTACAATAGGGAGAAATAGAAAGTCATGTAGAGGAACATGGAAATGAAAAGGAGAAACAAATGCAAGAAAGTGGTCAGCAGTGGAAGGCATAGTGCATTAAATCACAGCAAGAAACAGAGATGTGCCTTCAAGAATTAAGCTGTGCAACACCTCCCAACTCTCTCAAGGTTTCTGTTTATGGGGAGATGGGACTAAGATCAGAGGTACAAACAGCAGAAAAGGAGAAACTTCTAGTAATCATCTTTGCTGCAGGGACCAGGGCAGCACTTCAAGCTTTGACCTATGAGCATCCACCTTGCTGCTGGAGAAGCCTCAATTCTCTCCCTTCTACATCTCTTTTCATCTTCTGGCCTCAGCCCCACCACTTAAAGGCTACAGTACAATAGTTATGCAGTCACCAGACACAGTAAATTGGGCTTGCTTTTTTAAGTTGCTTGTTTTTGTTTTGTTGGGTTTGTTTTTGTGAATGTGTTTTGGGTTTTTCTTGTTTTGTTTTTTTAAAGGGGAAGAAGAAACAGAGGGAGGCACTATAGCCCTAAGGGGAATTTTCTGTTAAAGTCACTGCCAAAAGAATAGCCAATTTCTAAGTGAAATGTTGACACTTTTATAACCCAGAAATTATCTTTGCCTTAAGTAAAGCACTTAAAGATAAAAAAAAAAAATAAATTGTTTCAATATTAAATATTATGTGTAAGCATTGCAATACAGTGACATTTTCCCCTTTCTTTTTGTTTCCCACTTTCACACACACAATTCCATCAAGGCCCCACAAAGGAGCCACAGTCCCTTTAGCAGAACCCTCCACAGAAAGAGCAGGCAAAATCCACAGAGTAAACAGAAATCCAGTTTAGAAATACTAGTAAACACCAGCAGCCACTTACCAACACAACCCTACAAAGCACTCCTCACAGCCTCCAGGTCTCAACCAACTTGGCCTTCACCATGGGTTGGCTTATGTATAAAGGAAGTCAACTGATGTCAGTGGAAGCAGCTGATCCCTGTGGTGAAGCACCTGTGTGTGATTCCCTGCTGGTCCCCATCACTGCTTCTCCTAACCCAGGAGACACCTGACATCAGGACAAAATGGGCAGTGGAGAGGGTGAGATGTGCTTGAAGCAGCTTAATTTTGCAGTACATGTTGTATTTGAGTCTGATTTGAATGGAGGCAAAGATGGGCACCAAGAGCACCCTGGCATGGCTCTGCCCCTCCCCTGGCCCAGTTCCCCCAGTCCTCTCTCCAGCAGTCCCCATGACTGTCCCACAGGCCACATCTCATGTGCTGCATGGACCTGGGACAGCCCTGAGATAGTTTATACCCTTTGGTCTTTGGTCTTGCTAGAGGACAGCCAGTAAAGTGAGGTAGAAGCAGAGAGGCTTTTGAAGTGGGGAGACCATAAAGCTCATTTAGGATGCACACACCACCAAAAAAACCCCAACCACCAGACAGTAATAATTTCAAACCAGTGCTGACTGGAGTTGAAAACAGCAATGTACTGGCAGAAAAACTAGTGCCTGGGCCAAGTTCAGACGTGGTATAAGCTGCATTTGAGTCTGTTTATGATGCTGAGGACAGCTAATGGTAGCCAGCAGGCACATCTTGCTGTTCAAGAGAAGCACACAACTTGTTAAAGGGTAGAGGTGTGGATGCGTGGGACAGCTTGGCCCCAAACTCTTTCAGCCATGGGTAGTCTTGATGCTCTGGTTTTATGCTCCTAAAGCATCTCCCAGGGCAGAGGCCCATATGGCAGAACAGCCCCAGGCATCCTGTGCCCAGGATTCAGCCCTGCCATAGGATGGCAGGATAGTCTAGCACTGGGGGGCTGGACTAGATGACCTTTAAAGATACTTTCCAACCCAAGCCATTCTGTGATTATACGGTTTGCAGTGCACAGCTTGCACCGGGAACCAGAAGTCCATGCTGAAACAGAGATGTCATGGCTCGTGTGTAGGAAGGGGGTCTCCTCCTAGGCTCCCTGAGCCCATTATTCTCCACTGCTGCCTTTGGTCTTCTCCTCACCTTTACTTAAAATTAACTTTGCATCATACATCTCATACATCACTCCACTTTCTTTCTTGGTGCTTTTGCAATAAAGTTGGAAGCAGGAGGAGGAATGGGGTGAGTTAAGGAAAGGAAGAAAACTGAAAAACTGGAAGAAAGTGAGAGGCTGAGGAGAGAGGGGAGGAGGGGAGAGGAAGGAGACGGGGGTAGGGTGGCTTCCAGCCACCCTGCATTGTGCCTAGCTCTATCCATCTAAATAAAGGGACTGTCCTGACTTGTGTCCCAGATGGGAGAGGTTTTGTTGCTTTTCGGGTTTTAGTGTCGTCCCCTCCCCCTATTTGCTCCCCCTCTTCTCTCCCTCCCCCCATCCCTGCTTTCATCCAGACTGCATCAAAGAGCCCCGTCTCCCTGGGCTTTTCCGCCCCCTCCCTGGAGGCATAATGTCCCCTTTTGTGGCCACCACCCAGGTGACCTTTTCCACCTCCTTATCCCCATTTATCCCTGTGCCCCCGGGTAAATAAACCCCAGGGTGAGGGGAGGGTGGAAGCTAGGAGGGAGAGTGCTGGCCCTGAGGCAGATGCTCCTGTTGCACCCCACGGCCTTCACTGAGGCATGAGCATGGGGAAGTTATTAGGGGGTGACGAGTGCCTGGAGGTGGATTAACCTGCCCAGTATCCTGCAGCATGGTGGAGTTGCAGAGAGCTTTTGCAGATTTGGCCCCAAAAGAGACCACATCCCCTTTTACACTTTGTATAAATGCCTAAAGGAGCCAGCCCCATGAGAAGGGCTGGGGTGGCTAAGGACACTCACCCATGGGCACGTGGGCCTTGGAGGAGCAAATATGCAGTACAGCCTGCACCTGGGATGCTGGAAGGAAAAAATATTTGCTGGTTTGGGTGCAGCAATAGGCTACCCACAGTTTGTCCTGTTGGGCTTGTGGGCTGCTGGCTTCCCTCCTGGCTTTTCTCCCTCCCCTGCATTTGTTTGTCTTTGTTTCCTGCAGGTTTATCAATCCTTATTCCCCTCTGCTCCCCTTGCCACAGCTGGGGCCCTGTGTGGGGGCTTCACCTTTGCTGGATGAGGAGATGGCAGCACAATGGGGTCCTTCTGTCGAGCACCACAAACAGTCCCACCACTCCTCTTCTGCTTCCTGGGGTCACCTGAAGTGCCCCCTGTCCTGCCAGACACTCCTTCCCTGCAGTCAGGCAGGGCAGGGCTTTCCCACTTGCCAGGCAGGGATGCATCTGCCCATAGGAAGCTGAACCTACTGCTGGGACTGATGGCATGGTGTTTGGTGTGGTGAGGAAGGTGCTCTCACTCATGAGTGTGTCCCAGGCATTATTTTTCTCCTTGAAAGTGAGCATCTTTTGCACTGGGTTGTCCTTGTGTAGAACTGTTAAAGCTGGGGCAGGTATTCAGAAATGATACGCTGGGCCTGGAGTAGATGGGCTGGAGAAGTGAGGGGCTCACGGCTGCAGAGGCTGCATGCCTCAGGTTAAAGCTCAACTTTCAAGACCTTCAGGAGATGGATAACACTTGTGCCCTGAAGATTTTTACAGTTAGTAGTTTCTTTCAGAAAGCCATGAGCTCTGCTGTGAACCATGTATTTCCCAGCTTGCTCTCCTCCCCAGCCTGGATTGTGTCCCTGAGCACTCACAAACCCACAGAAGCACAGACCAGCCCTCCAGCTATGAAATCCCAGTAAAAGCCCTTATTCTGCACGTTTGATACTCTCAGGCCTTGGCATTCAAGCTGCCCTGCCTCTGACCAGCTCCACTCCAGCTGTGTGCACTGGCTGCCTTGGGAAGGCAGGGCTCGGCTGGGCACATGAACAACCCCAGTCCCCAGAGTAGATGGGGACATCAGAGTGAGTTCGGGCAGCTCAGCCCAGATGAGAATCTGCCTCAACTTAATTCATTGTCTTGATCTGTAAAGGGAGAGCTCAGATCTACACAGTGCCCCAGGTTGTCCGAAACAGAGAATTCTCCACCCAAAGTCCTTGTCTCCATGTGCTTCAGATCCTATTTTGGCTGCCCAGGGTGATACAGTCAGATCCTAAATTAGCCTCTTATAATCTAAATTGAATTTAGACCCAGAAAATCCCCGTCTTTCAGATGTTTCTGGTTACACAATAACCCTGGCTCTCCTTCTCAGAGGAGTGAAATGGCAGGATTTTGAAATTCCTTGTTGGTTCATGTTTGCATATAAATGCTGATTTTATCTTTTCTGTACACAAAGTAAACACAAAGCTGTTTTACAATAATGTTGCCGTTGAAACATGCACCCAGGATGGCAAAACAACCCTGAGTTAGAGATGTTTCCAGGCCCAAGGACCATGCCTTCCTTCACACAAAGAAGCCGCCTGCCCCAAGATGCCCAGCCCACCCTCATCCCTGCTGATGCAGTTCAACAGGCACATTTCCTAAGGTGGGAGTAAGATCCAGAAGTAAAAGTGAGGCAGCTATGGGAAAAGATGTCAATTCACCCAGGCTAAGCAAGCAGGTTCCCAGCAGAGACCCCCCGAGAACTGTGGACGGTGCTGGAGGTGCCCAGACACACTGCAACTGGGCAATGATGGCACTCACTTTGACATAGACTCTTATCTTGCACTTTACTGCTGGTCTACACGGGGAATGTAATTCAGGTAAATATAGGAGCTTAAAGCAAAGTAGCTATTGATGATTAACTCTCCGGGGGAAATCTCTTGTGCTAAAAAGATGCTCTTTGTGGAAGAACTAAATGAAGTCACGTTCAGGGGCAAAGAGAAAAGAAGTGCACTGGGAGGAGATAACTGATGGAGAGTAAGTTAATTTAGTATAATTCCTGAATTACAGAGTCCTCAGATCACAGATGGCTGTATTTAAAAGAACAACCGTGTCCACAAGCCTGACAGACTTAGATATGAAATTAATATTGTAAAATCAAAGAAATAGACATTTTCTGAGTTTTTATTCTCTATCAGTAGATGTTGCAGAAACTCTGTTTGAAAGTCAACAGCCCCTGGTGAAAGAAGCACTCTGAGGTGCAATGGGAGAGGATAAAAATCCGGCCCAATAATCTCCCTTCAGCCATCTAAGAGTGTGTCTATTTACATTAGTCATTTGGCTGGTCATCTTTCACAGCCTGCGAAGACAGAGGCATTTTCAGAGAGTAATTCATTCTGCTTGCTGTAGGATGACTGTCTGATATGGGATAAAGCACCCCTGGGGAATGCCTGTCCCTCCCAATGGCTCTAGGTGGGTCCGTGGTGAGTAGATGCTTCAGCTGTAGCCAGCTTTAGGTTGTCACAAAGAGATAAGTTGCCTCCTGCCCAATATACATGAGTGCTCAAGGAGGCTGAAGCACTTCCCTCTGTCCAAGAAGTCAGCTCTGGAATAATACCTCTTCAGCCCAAAGATTGCTGAAGTCCAGGCTGCTGTAGCTTTTGGTGACCTTTGCTTCATGTCCCTGCTCTCTGAGGCAGTATCAGAAATGGACACCACTTTATGTGGTCACCATAACTGACCTACAATGGGTCACACTTAAAAAGCTCACAGCCTCATTTGCTGGCCATCAAGCCTTCATCTTTAAATGACACTAAATGCATACAACAAAAGGTGGATAATACACATTTTTCATGTTCTAGCAGTCATATGGGCTTCAAACACTCCTGCCTTTGACACTTCAGGAGCAAAACCTGAACATATCACACAGCTGATTAATGGGAAACAAAGTGCCCTTGCAGGATATTTCCATTAGAAACAGCACTTTTCTTCCCATTACTTTGGACCAGAAGCTTAGAAGAAGGATTGGTGTGTTCACACATTCTTGGGGCACTGATTCCTGTGGCCAATGCCATGGCACATCCAGAGGTGGGATGAAGATGTCAGATCATTTAGCAACAGGAGCCCACGTCAGAAGCAATGGCACTGGGAGAAGCACATCATCCCAGGCCTCCTGGCACGGCTCATGCCTCTGCAGTGGGGAGAATGGTTTGCTCTGCGCTGCAGCAGGTTCCACAGCAGCATATCCAGTCCTTCAGCAAACCCTTGCTATCCTTGGCAATCAACACTTACACAAACTTCATTACTACAGGCAGAGACTCAGCCTGCTCTAATGTGAGCATCAGTTAGAACCAGTATGAAAGAAAAAGTGTATTAAATTGTCAGGAATGATAGAAAATGTATATGCTGGTGACCTGTCTCGAAATGCAGTCACTTGCCCACACAAGCTCCTTGTCTGACTTTGGGTGGCTTTTACTGCCTTCACTATTCTTATAAAAACTTCAGATGAGTTTCAGTTCATAAAGAAGAGGGAAACTCTGTAAACTACCTCATGGATGTGAGACAAGCCCACTCCTACCTTCCCCTGAGCCAGAATCCCAAATCCCCTCACCAAAGGCCACGGGCAGTTTCAAAGGTCTGGAGAGACCTCCTCCTCTCTGCCCCTGCTTCTGTTCTTTGCGTTGCAGGGGGCACGGATACATGACAGTGAGTGAAGGGACAGTCACACTTCTCTGCCTTTAAGGAAGCCCCATCCCCTATATTTTCTGTAGGTGAGCCGATGTGGTAGCTGTGTGTTTCCCAGCCTGCACCAGCTGAGTGTCACTGGTTTCATCCTGACACCCCTTCTCTTTCCCCACAGCCCCCCTGATTCTCCTGCCTTAACCCCAGGCTCTCTGGGCAGTGATTAATGGTGCCCATCAATCAGGCTGCGCTGCAGTGAATACGAGCAGGCGGTTTGTGATTAACCTTGGAGAACCTCGTCCCCCTGCCCCCTCCAGACATCCCCCTGTGGAGCCCCTCACTGAGGTTATCGGGGGAAATGAGGCGGGATGCGTATGGACGGGGGGCCCTGGAGAACAGGCTCCTGGTCTTTTCATATTGAAATGGCAAGGTCTCAGTTGCTCCTTTGAAGCTTGTTCTGCAGGGGCAGAAAAGAAGCCCCAAACTCCAGTGTTTTCCTTCAATAATTCAGGAAGGATACACGACTGGGACTGGCAGTGCCAAAAGGAGTTGATTCATCTGCCTTGTGTGAGCTGGGAAAGTGTAAAACCATGGGGGACTTATCAAAGGGGACAGAATTTCACTTGACCTCTCCCTGTTTTCTCTCCTGTCTGGGTAGCAACTGAGTGATGCTGGCTGTGCTTGTGCTGTACCAACACAGGATGACATACAGCTCTTGCTTTCAAGAAATGATGGCAAGTGATTTCTTACTTTATTACAGCATCATTTAATCATAGAATCTCAGAATAATTATGGTTGGAAGAAACTTTTAAGATAATCAAGTCCAACCACTAACCCAGCACTGCCAGGACACCACTAAACCATGTCCCTCGGCACCACATCTCCACAGCTTTGAAACCCCTCCAGGGATGGGGACACCACCACTGCCCTGGGCAGCCTGGGACAGTCCTTGACAACCCTTGTGGAGAAGAATTTTTTCCTAAAATCCAACCTAAACCTTCCCCAGTGCAAACTGAAACTATTTCTTCTTGTTCCTTGGGGTCAGAGCCCATGGGTCACATGCCAACTGAAGGGGACTATGTGAAGAAGCCAGCACCTTCAGCAGAAACCAACCCAGGGCTTGTAATCTTAGAAGAGAAGCTCTGGTGGGAGAGGTCACACTCCAGCAGGTGGGATGCCCTTCTCCTTTCCCTCCTCCAACAGTCCTCAGCGCTCCCTCATTTGCTTATAATCACCAGGAGGCTTTGTTGGTAAGAAATAAAGCTGCACGTGCTGCCGTTAGAGGCCCACGAGGCCCTTTTTGGCCTTGTCCCTTGCTGATAAGTATGCAAATTAACAAACGAACTGCAATTAACAACCAAATTCCATTCAAGAAATAGCCTCATGGTCGAGCATTTCTGAAGAGGATTTTACCAAATATTTGTCTCTTATTTGAATGGACATTATGAACAGTTTGAATGGTGTTGTTCATATATATATATATATATATATATATGTAGATATATATATATGTATATATAGACATGTAGTCATGCATGCATGCAAATATTTGTGTTCTCAGTCAGCATTTTCAAGCTCAGGAGAAGAAAAAGTTGCTTTGCTCATGAGCTGTGGGGAAGCCACTTGGGTTAGCATCACTTCAGAGGCAGCCTCCAGCATTAGCCTGTTTCATCTTCTTCTCTGGCCCTCCTCACCAGGTCATGGGTGCTCAAAGAGTGACACGGAGCATGGTGAGTGCTGGGGGGAGGAGGGGGAGTGAGCTGACTCTCAGCCCAGGAAGCCCACCAAAGAGGCTGGAAAAGCCAGGCCGAGCTTTGCCATGGCACCCAGGAAGGTGGGGTGAGGCAGGGAGGGTACGTGGCTATTAAGATCTCCCTTCAAATATTATTAACTGATATTTTGCTGCTGCAGCACGACAGGTGTGGAGGCGCAGGCAGGTAAACACCGCCCGGAGCGGGGCAACCCGCCAAGTCTGTTTCCTTACATAAATCTCTCCACTTCAAGGTATGCAATTAATCCCGGCTCCAGCCTCCGTTCACCACAGACCTTCTTTGTACACATGATGTATTAATCACCAGAAAGGACTTTTGCACCTCTGCTATCACTCCTGCTTTGCAGGTTGCTGCAAAGAACTTCGAGGACCCACCAAGACCCAAGGCCGTGGTGGCAGAGGTGTTTTGGTGACAGCATCTCAGGTCAGGCAGCCACAGGAGGAGCCGGGCGCCCGTGCGGGGCCGGGCACATGTGTGTGAGCTCCTCTCTGCCGTGCTACGGCAGTGCTGCGGCCCCGCTGATGCTGGTTGTGCCAGGAGATCCCCCTGCTCCACTTTCCCTGGAGACAACGGACGTTAATCAGTAACAGCTCCCCGCCCTGAATTTTTTACAAGAAGTTCTCATTAAAAAACCAGGAGGACAGCAGATCCCCATCAGGAAGCCTGCAAGAGCCTGCATGTACCTCTGCATCCCCGCTGGACCCAGGGCCAGGCGAGCCGCAGCCCTATCTCCTGCATCTCAACAGAGGGAGAGGGCACAGCTGGCAGAGCAGTGGAGCCTGCCCACACCACACTGACCTGCAGCACCCCTAGCCTGGCCCCATTCTGGCAAGCCCAAACCCCTTGTGCCGCCCAAGGTGAGCCCTTCTGGGAAATGCCTCGGGGTCCACTGCAGTGTCCAGCTTGGACCAAGAGCCCAGTGTGGCCAGGAAGCACAGATGTCAAGAGCCCTCTATTTTCCCTTCTACTGGAGCTTTTGCCCTCCACAATGCAGACTGTGTGCATTTTGCATCCCTTTTTGAGCAGGCAGCAACAAGACCCCAGGAATTACACACTCATCCAGACCCTGGCACCAGCTCTTGATGGCTTCTCTGGTCCATATGTCCACAATAAGCCCCACAGCAGACCATGGGATTTCTTGGAAGTGATAAGTGTTAGGGTGATGGCAGACTGAGGCCAAGTAGGAGAGAACCAAGTATCAGCCTTGCTTGTCTGTTTGTCCTGCCAGCCTTTCAGCTAAGAATGCTCTCTGGGCTCCTGGCATAGGCATGACTCTGCTCTCTCCCTCTTTGTTACCTCCTTCCTTAGGAAGGACCTGAATTGAATTTACCTTGCTTGTTGTTGGCAGGTATGACCCTATAAATCTTCACTGCAACAGCAATGGTTACAGCTCAGATGGGGTCAGCGGGGAGGGATTTGGGGAAAAAGCAGAGGGAGAGAGGAGCAGATGGCCAGCACTGTTCAGCATGTACCCGGAGTGCTCCTATCTCTCCAAGGCCTTGCAAAGATTACAGCTGCGCTTCTTCAAAGTGGAGGAGATTGGAGTGTGGGGCAGGCAAACACCCACACTGCTCCTGCCAGGGCTGGATGAGCCTGTGAGGATTCCTTCTTCCCCCAGTCTGCTTTCCAGGGGTCAAGGGCTGAGCCTTCAGCCCCTCTGATAAGTGGGTGGGAGGGAGCCATGAGCAAGGCTGGAGATTTGTGTTTGCTTCCAGTCTCTTCAGCCTGGTGTTCCATCTGTGTCTGGCTGGGTGGCAGGTCTCCAGCTCTGGAGATTTTACCCAAGAGCTCCTCAGCACCCCTCAGAATCCCAGCTGTCACCTCAGGTGAGGTGTGAGGACTTGACACCTGTGGTTCCCCAGCTACACCTGAAGCTTTTTACAGATGTCACCAGCCAGTGTATGGTTTTTGCTGGGGAGGCTCTGCAACCTACAAGTAACCCCCTCCCACTCCTGAACCTGCAATGCACCCCTGCATTTTATTTTATGAGCCTCTTCCTAAGACTTCTCACCCCAAAACTTTCTACTGCTGCTTTTCCTTTGGCTCTAATCCTTGTCCCTGGATGTACTCAGCCTCTATTTCCAGCAAGGCAAAGACAGCTGCTGGGTGCCCCTGGCTGCCGTTTCTCTGGCTGTACCTTTCCCTTGGGTGAGAGGCAGCCTGCAAGGTGCTGCTTCAAAGTCATTCAGTAGGAGCTTGAGCAAAAAAGATACTTTCCCGAAGGGAAGACTCGCCCGGCCCAGCCATGGAGGGCAAGGCACAGTGCGAAGGCAGCACATCAACAAAGCAGCCACTCACACCAAGATAAAGGTGCTGAAGACCAATGTTAATTAACCAAGGGGAACATTTTTGTTTCAGCATGTTTATTAATTATTATTATGACTATTTGCAGTTTATATTGCAGTAATGCCTACAGGTCTGAATTAGCAGTGTGGAGTCACTGCACTGTCCAGTGTGCAAACACCCAGGCAGGCAGAGTCCCTGCCCTGAAGAGCTCACCCATGAAAACACCACAAGCTCAACCCAGATTTCAGCCCAGATCCCAATAAAAGTTTTCTTCACACTTCAGAGGACACCCAAACTGCCCAGTTTTAAGCAGCAGGGGACAGAGGTGTGTCTGTGGATCTCATCCTGAGGACCACACTGAACCTCTTTTGTCATGGAGCCACCAGTGGGGACCTAGGGCTGGGGAGACCTGCAGAGCTCCCAGAGTGGCTGGGAACCAGGTCCAGAAAGGACACTGAGTTACCACAGCACCTATTTTTGCCAGAGCCATTATAAGCAAAGGGTTTGTCTCCTCACTGCAGTATTTTTTCCCTTCAGGTTATTTTTCTCTGTGTTGTGAAGCAGAAGCCACACAGAGGGAGAAGCAGGGAAGAGAAGAAAAAAAAAAATAGGAAAAAACAGAGAGACATGGGGCATCACTAATTCTTTTCCTCCAGCCACCCTTCATCATGGCTGCAAAGGAAGGTGAGCACTTGCCTGGCAGCCTTGAGACTGCTGGAGAGTTTCTGTTGAACCACAAAGCTCCTGCATTTCTGATCCCCTCTTTGCCTGTCCACCAACTTCCCAATGAGCTGTCACTATCTAAAAAGCAGGTGACAACATTCGTGGTGTGCCTAGGACAGTGGAGGGACCTGTCAGCACCTGGAGTATGCTGGCCACTCTCAGCACTGGGGCTGTGTAGGCACCTACAAGTACTATTGCCACTGTTCTCCTTGAGGGGCTGCCTGGATGCTCCCCACCTTCCCACTCACTCCCAGGGCAAGCCCTGATGCCCCAAGACCTCTCTGTCCTGCAGGGTGCCTCCACCTCCTTTGGTTGACTCTTCAGATCAGAGCCAGAAGGAAAATGTTATCAGCCTGTACCTTGAGTCCCTCCAAAACAAAGAGCTGGAAAGCCCCAGACAACTGCCTAGGGAGGCTATCTTGAAAATAAAGCCTGAAAATGGGAATCTTCATGGGTTTTATTTCATCTAAGACTAAGAATCCATCTGTCCCTGTGCCCTAGCTTTTGGAAGACATCCTTGCAACTGGGGCACTGCTGGGGAAGGAAGGGGAGTGGATGCTGCGTGCAATGTTAGCTGGGATCTGTGGAGGATAAGGATGGGGAGGACTCCCCAGTGCCCCAGGCTCATTCACTGCACATCTCTGCATGTCCCAGGTGGGACAGAGCTGATGACAGCAAGGGGTGGCACCCACTGCGTCACAGAATCACAGATTGGTTTGGGTTGGAAGGGACATTTCAAGGTCATTTTGTGCAACTCCCCTGCACTGAGCAGGGACATCTGCAACTACAGCAGATTGCTCAGAGCCCCAGCCAACCTCACCTGGAATGGTGCTAGGGATGGGTCATTGACCACCTCTTTGGGCAACCTGGGCCAGGGTCTCACCACTCCAGGTGTCAAAAATGTATTTCTCTGAATCTGTCTATTTTAGTTTAAAACCATCACCCCTTTTCCTGTCACAACAGGCCCTGCTCAGAAGTCTGTCCCCATCTTTCTGACAGGCCTCTTGAAGTACTGTAAAGGCTGCAATAAGGTCTCCCCAGAGCCTTCTCTTCTCCAGGATGAACACCCCCAATTCCTCCAGCCTGGCCTCCCAGCACAAGTGTTGCAAGCCCTCCCAGCATTGCTGGGGCTCCTCTGGCCCCACTCCAACCGGTCTGGGCACAATGCAGTTCTGGACAATAGTGAGGGACCTCAGGAGCAAGCCAAGAAAGAGCATGGCCAGAGCATGCCTGCCTGCTCTCGAGTTTGTCTCCCTTTGTCATGCTAATGAAGAATTAGTTTTTTCTTTTGAAGTCTCCCTCCTCCAGCCCCAAATAACCCACCTCCTCACCTTGTCCCCCCTCTCCCACCACTTGAACTTTTCAAGCTTGCCTTCAGCCGTGCTGGGCTCTGCACCATCAGCCAGGAGCTGGAAGATCCCTCCTGCTGCCTCCTCTCCGCTGCTATCAGGTTCAACCTGTTCAATTAGTGGTGCCCCGGGCGCTGCGGGTTCCAGCTTTCTCTTTCTGCTTCATTTAATTTGAGCACACGCACCTCTCCCTCCCTCCTCCTCCTCCCTGCTCGCGCCGTGGCCCCCGGCTCCGCGCTGCGAGCGGCGCAAGGCAGGGCAGCACTCACACCTGGGATACGTTGCAACAAGCCCGACAGCCTTCTACAAGGAAGTCTTGGACCCAGACGATGAGTTAGAAAGCCCTTTGCAAAAGCTGCCTTTCTTGAGTAACAAAAATGCAGAGCTAAACCCATCCACCCATTTCCATTGCTCCTTGGGGGATTGTTTTTCTGATCTGATTTCTTCTTCTTTGAGGGGGTGGGAGGGGGCAGGGGGCATTTAACAGTCCTGCGTGCACACGTGGAGTCATCCAGCCATGCAGGCACACAAACAAGGTGTGTGCTGAGGAAAAGATCTGCTGAAACTGCTCGTTGGCTTCTTTTCTGATAAGAGAGACACTATTGAAACACTCTATTCTTTTGCCTTATTGTGGAGAGCCTTGTAATGGGCACCTCTCTTGCCCCGTCCTGGCACTGGCATGGAGGTGCCTGAAGAAGATGCAGACTAGCTGCTCAAAAGCATGGATCTGACTTGCCCAAGTGTCTGAGACCAGAGTTGAAGCCTCTACCTGCAGGGTGCAGTCTGGAGGAGCCTGATGCTCCTGCTGCAGGTGGAAGGAGCTTCCTGAATAAACCTCACAACATCCACAGGTTCTCCTCCAGAAAACACCCACCCCTGGGACCCATGCAAGAACAGACAGATGCACACACTAGATATATGCAACACACTTCCCCTGGCATTGCTAGGCAGAGAAGCAGACCCTGTGTCATGGCATGGTCCATGGCCCTGTTGCACTGTCACACAGGGCTACAGAGGAGTCCAAGTCATGTTGTTTCCCTGGTGTGTTTGCGTGGGCAGCACTGACAGGGCTGGCACAGCTGCTCCTCTCCCCTGCTGTGCCCAGCAGAGGAGGTGGGAGCCAACCTTAGCAGTTGCCAACCTTGTTGGTCTCTCTTCCAGGTGTCAGAGCTGCCTTCCGTGATGAAGATCAACATCTTGGTCTGAAAATGAACCCATGAGTTCAGCAAGAACTATTCCTGCATTGTAACTGGCCTGTTTGAAGGCATTGGGTCAAAGGGGCTGATTTTGAGCATCTGAGCTGTGCAGAGGCACAGCCTGTGGTGCTCTGGGATGGATAAGAAATTAAAATTAGAGCCAAAAATAAATAAAATAATCTGTCTCATGAAACTGCACATTCAGGTGCTGCCCGGTGTTGTCCAGGAGAAATCATGGCTCCATGGAGCTACTGGTGGCTTGAGAGCTGTTTCCCTGACTGCAAGCCCAGCTAAGAGCCTTGGCTGAGCAGAGGAGCCACTTGCAGCTTGCTGGGCAGCTTTTTGCTGGCTGCCTGAGCTGCTGGTTGGAATATTTCTGCCATGATACACCTGCCAGAGATGTCAAACACAGTTCAGCAGCGTAAATGGCACAAAGCACTACCAGACTCAACACATCTAAACCCATTTTCAATGACAGAGATGCTGGCTGCTGGGCTAGGACCAACAACAGCAGCAGTAGAGATGATGATGTGACCATAATGAAGTGAAAGAAAAGCCTGTGATTTTGAGACGAAGATTCCAACACCTCTCTCACTTATATTACCAGCTTATTCTACCAGTCTGTGTCTCTTCTCCACTGCCACTCCCTGCAGCTGCCCAGCTCGCAGTGACCATACACTGCCACACATCTCAATGCATGCCTGGCAATTTGCCCACGTGGTTTCTTAACGCCTCAGGGGCTTATTCTGCAATATGCCATTTTTTAATACCCATCAACTCAAACAGTTGTTTGATTGCTTATTTTACAGGCAGAGAAATATTTGGCTGAGCTGTTCTGCTGTAACACTTGACCCAGAGCATCCTTCGTTGTTTACCTGAAGAGCTCAGCCCTGTGATGGCTGCTTGGGAACCCTAAGGAGGAACTGAGTGGATGCAGATGCCATTTGAGGTCATCTCCTCTGAGTGTGTGTCAGGGATGCTCACTCAGCATTTTGTAACCACCTCCTTCAGACAGGGAGGTGCTGGAAGCCCCACTTTACACTGGGGGAGGAGCACGGGCTGGGGCTGAGCAGAGCCACCCAATTTCAGCCCAGCATGTGGGGTGAAATTTTGGTGAGGGTGAAGCCGATGGGAAGTTTTAGGACAGATTTCAGTACTGCCAGCTTCTTTCTGTTTGTCTTCTTTTGCTGCCTTTTGTCTCGATCTTTTGCAACCTTCAAACACTGCCTCAGACCTGTTCTGGCTACTTTCTGTTTTGAAATGGTGAGAAAATTACCATAAAGCTCTCTATAAGCTGTCTGTCTCACCTGAGTGACTCACTCTGACATGCCATGGGTCCATGATGGTAGCACAGGGGTGCTCCCAAAGCCTCACCCCCATCCACCCAGTGCCTGGTGGGAGTGATGGGTAGAAAGATGCACCCAGTGGAGCAGATTTGAAAGGCAAAAAAGGCATTTGACACAGGAACTTTGGTGATTTTTGTTTTGGTAAATCTCTGAATTTGCTCTACAGGAAGGTGATACAGCCAGCTATATAATTTTTCATGCATTTTACCATGAAAAAGGCTTGCTTTTAAGAGAGTTTGAAGAAAAGAGGCTGTGCTTATCCCATTGACCCCTTGCTATCTCTTTATAAACATTGCTGAAAGATTTCTATGGCTGTGATGGGTAACAAAGGCAAGTGAAAGGCTCTGCAAAGCCACAGATGGGATTTTTCATGCTCCAGGGAGAGATGAGCATCTCACATCCCCCCAAGGGCTTTGGTTGGAGCTACCCCACTTGTTCTAACCTCCTTCCCTTCTCTTTCTCTGGGGACAACCTGTGCTGGTGCTCCCCCAGAGGATGGGGAGAGGAGGATGCTGCTGCTGCAGGGGATGCTGGAGGAAGAGGAGAGGAAGGGTAGGAGGGACAAGGAGGGGGAAGGGAGGGAGAGGAGAAGCATGAAAGGGGTTCAGGGGAGATGTGAAGGAGATGGGATCTGCCCCTTTCACATGAAAGCAGCTTTTCAGATGGAAATGGAGGTGTCAGCAGCAGACCTTGGACAATGGCCCCCTTCGCTCCGCTCCCCGTGGCCACAAAGAAACTGGGGGACGCTGCTGGAGGAGCCCCTCTCTGCTCTCCCCCAGCCTGGGGCTGAGGCCTCTTGGAAGGGCTGCAGCCAGACCTGTCGCCCAGGGCCCACGGGCACAATAACTGGCTGGAAAGAATGCTAACAAGATGAGGGGGAGGGAAGTGGGAGGGGAAAGGAAAAAAGAGTCAGAGAGAGAGAAAAGCCGAAAGACTTCAACATAAATAATCTTCAAGGAGTGTTCTGTAAACAAAACGGAGGGCATCGTGCCAGGAGCACCTGCCTCTCTGCATTGACACTAATTGTTTGGGGAAGGAGAAGAAAAAAATAACCCAAAAGCCTCCTCCCACCCCATGCATAGCCGTGTGCCCGTGGCCCAAGCAGCCAGGGATGTGGTGCTGGGTGGTCAAGGATGTGAGTGCTGTGGCAAAGCCACCCCTGGCACCCAAACCCGTCAGGTACCAGCCCTGCACCAGCTCTGCCTCTCCCTGCTCACTTCGTTGCAGGAGCTGCATGGCTGCTAAAGCCCTGGTGGTTGAAACCTCTGAGTGTCTCATATCACCCTTGTTTCCTGCTATTGTTTTCTTGCCCTGTACCGTGTGTAATCCTCAGCGGGCGCTGCCAGGCCCCTGACCTCGAGGCTCTCCTGCATCACTGAGTTCCTCAGGCACAAGTTTTGTCCTGTTCTGGGGGTGGATAGAAAGGAGCTGGAAGGCTCCTGAAGCCACACAAGCAGCGGAGAAGCATTAGACTGTGCACGAACAAGTCCCTAATCATACGGTTTGGCAATCTTCTGGAGAACCACCTCACCCCTCCCGCAGGGGACTTATTCTCCAGGTCTCAAGTGTGTGGCACCTCCAGTGCTTGCAGGAGTTCAGGAATGGATGATGCTGTGGCAACTCTGGTGGCATTTCCCTCCACACTTTCCAGTCTGAAACCTTTGCCAGCCTTGGCTGAGGAGCTCTCTGCCTCTCATGATTGTGGCTCCAAGGACCTGAAGCATCAACACACCACTGCATGCATTTGAGGGTGGAGACCCTGAGGGCACCGCTTCTGCACAGCACCTCCAAGAAACAATAATCTGGGAACCGCTTCTTCCCTTTTAGCTGCGAAGGACATCAAGGCACACAGGGCTATGTGACAGTGGTGGTGATGTGGGTGGGCTGGACTCGATGCAAATGAAGATGGAATAAGAGGCTGAATCCTTGTCCAGTGCTCGGAGTGTGGAGTGTAACTGAAGCTGCCAGAGCTGCCTCCAGGGCACCTCCTCTCTCCCTGCTTAAACAAATAATGTTGCCTGAGGCACACAGCAGGCCCAAGCAAAGCCATGGAGAAATCATCTGGTGGTGCTGATGGATTTGTTAGCTGGTGTAAAGTGTACACTGGTTTCATCTGAGCACCATGGGGATGATTACAGCTTGCTAAAGAGCTTTCCTGGCTATTACATTCAAAGATCTTCCTACAGATGCAGCTAATGCCAGCAAAGGGCCAGCAGCTAATGCTCATTTGCTGCTGTGCCTCAGAGCTGGGCTACACAACCAAATTTTGCAGGCATTGCTCAATTGCCATGCACAAGCACATCAAAACTGATGCATTTGCTCAGCTGATGCATGCAGAAGAGTCTGGGTAGCTGGTGGCACTGAAGGTGGCTAACTGTCCAGAAAATCTGATCTGGTAACACAAGCTGAAAAACAACCAGCCAAGGCCCTGTGGTATGGAGCATTTCTTATAGTGCTTCCTCAGGGGAGGGATCTCTGCAGCAAAATTGTATTTGTGGTGGCATCACCCATTTTAAACCAGTTATGTGGGAGCAGAGTGCTCTGCTGGTGATGCTTTAGATCAAGGTTTTGGCATTTATCAGGAAAGCCGGAGGAGAGATGCTGGAGGAAATTGCTGATGATGTCAAATGTCTCCTGTCCCTTGCTTCAAAACTAGGTTTTGTTACTTTATGCCCAGGCTTTCAGCTTTCTATCTCCAGCTTTCTCCTCTTGATAGTCACCCATCCTTACTTGGAACACTCTTAGACCTCACTTTATTGGCCTGCTGATTAGTCTGTCTTAACTTTTTTCTCTCGTGCTTAATGTTCTCTTCTGTACATCCTGAAAGCACCTCTGCCCACCCCATCAATCCTCCTCCAGCGATGATGGTTCTACCCCATGCTCTGACACTAGATGGTCCCTGATGAATTGCACATCCCCAGGCAGTCAGAGACCACGATCGGGGTCCCCAACTGACAGCAGGGACCTACACAGAGCTCTGAGCCCCCATGCAGGGTGGGGAAACCTGCACATTAGGGGGGAGAAAAAAATAAAAGCTACCTGTGGCCAATGCCTCTTTCCCCCCATCCCACCCGCTCCCAGTTTAACCATTAACAGGCTGGCTGGCCCTGCCGAGACAATAGTCTGTTTGTTTAGTGCCGGGGGGAGCTCATATCGGGGACTGGCAGATTTATCAAAGCGGAGTGATTAGCTCTATTAGAGAAGGGATTTGTGTAAACAAAAAGACAGGTGCAAAGAGACGATTCCAGCTGGCAAAGGCTTCACAGAGCTTGAAGCATTTCAGTGGCAATAAAACTTCTTCCAGGAAACAAGAATCAGACCAGAGAGAGAGTGTCAGGTTTTCACTTTTTTGGATGGCCCTTCTGACCACTCGTCCTCCCTGGCCCAGGTGAGGGGGATGCGGCCATTGGTGTCCCCACATCCCTCACTGTTCCACTGAGTTTGCAGGTGTCTCCAGGCTCCGGAGTTCTCAATCCCAGGTACGAGGAGGATGGGTTTCAACACTGGTGTGTGGTAGTAGAAGATCTCCCTTGGGGACATGTCATCCTCAGTTCCCTCAGCTGCTTCTCACAAGTCTTGTGTTCTAGACCCCTCACCAGCTTTGTCATCATTCTCCAGCCCCTCAATGTACTTCTTGGATTGAGAGGCCCAAAACTGATCCCAGGATTCAAGGTGTGGCCTCACCAATGCTGAGTAAAGAGGGACAGATGATGGACTTCAATTTGTAGTGGGAAGGCTAAATAAACCTTATCGTGCCATTTCAGGGATCTTCCTTCAGTGTTCTGCTGGAGTGATGCTGCATCACCATGGTTCCATCACTCATCAGCAAAGATGTTTGCCAGTTGCTTCACCTGTGCAACGTGGGTCATTAAAATCCTGGTGCCAACCTCTGTGAGAAGGGATGAAGAGTGAACTCCAGAAATGCCCATACTTTGACCTATCTTAAGAGATTCTGGTCCACGCTTTGCCAGGGGGTTCTTTTCTTTCACCATCAGTCTAAGCCTTTGTTTGCACAAAGGCAGGAAATGAATGGGAGGAGAAGGCAAATGAGATGTTCTCTCTGTGGCTTCTCAGCAGAAAGGTTTGAGTCTACTCTGCCACATAATCAAATGCATGCAAATGATGTCAGCCAGCTCTGATGGTGTCATTTTTATGGAAGGACAAGGTGCTGATTGCTGAAACATGCAATGGCACCTGTACATTATAACCAATGGATCATAGACACGTAGAATCACAGAACTGTTTTGGTTGGAAGAGATCTTTAAGATCATCAAGTCCTAAACTAACTCAGCACTGCCAGGTCACTACTAAACCATGTCCCTCAGCACCACATCTCCATAGCTTTGAAAGCCCTCCAGTGATTGCTTGCTGGAATGTGTTACCCATTTCACTCTCCCCATGCCAGGCACCAGTAAGACACAGTTTCTAGGAACAAAGCAGTGCAAACCAGTAGATGCCTTAATTCTGGGCTCCCTATTTCTATTTTAGCCTTCCTCGGGCAAGGGCAAACAACAAAGCAGAGCCTGAGCCTGATGCAGCCTCTCTCCTTGAAAGCCATCTCAGTGCTTTCCAGCAGCATGGCAAGGCAGCGAGGCTCCCAGAGCCCTGCACACCTCTCATCAGGAATATCTCCTTGTGTCGAGAGGTACAAGTGCTTCCTTTTTGATAAGTGCTCTTAAGAGCTGCTGAGAGCTTGCAGACACACACCCCCTGAGAGGATGGAAAGGAAGCTGCCACCCGGACCCCTGCTACTTGCGATTAATTTGTGCTTTGAGGCATGTTTCCCTGACGGAGCAGCAGCAGCCCCGGGGATCCATCCTGCATTTGCTAAACCCCTGGCTGGCCCCAGCCCCAGTCCTCCACAGGCAGGGCTGCTGCCCAGCAAGCACAAGGACCCACCCCTGGTTGCTCCATGGCCCCAGTCCTGGGTTTCCATCAGAAAGGATCAGCTGTGATGTGTGGGCCGCGGGCGGGCAACACAGCAAATTAATACCCCTCTCTTCACTGGCTGGGAGGGGTGAGTGTTTCCCAGCATTCTAACAGTGCCAGCAGGATTTGCTGTAAGAGAACCAACCTAACAGTACCAACAGCAAAAAAAACTACATGCCTGAGGGAGAATCAACAAGGTTGCTCACCTGTCACTGCAGGCTGTGACAGTCCTTCAGAGACAGATACCCTTGGACTCAGCCACCCTGGAGATGTTAATGGTCCTCCTTCTGGGAAGACAGCCTGTGTCCCAAACAGCACCAGCACTGCAGTCTGTGATAGAGGTGCTGGGCTGCTCTGAAACCCTCCTGCCAGACACTTGGAACCTTTAGAGACTGTGCAAAGAACTGCTTAAGCCAGGATGATTAGGAATCATAGAATCATACAATCATAGACTGGTTTTGGCTGGGAGGGACCTTTAAAGATCATCTAGTTCAAACCCCCTGCACTCAGAAGGGACATCTGCAATTAGAGCAGGTTGCTCAGAGCCCCATCTAACCTCACCTGGAATGGTTCCAGGAATGGGGCAGCAACCACCTCTCTGGGCAACCTGGGCCAGGGTCTCTACTATAAAACATTGATTCCCTCTCTACAGTCTAATCGTCTTTTAGTTTGAAAACAATATCCCTTGTCCTGTCACAACAGGCCCTGCTCAGAAGTCTGTCCCCATCTTTCTGACAGGTCCCTTTGAAGCCCTGAAAAGCCACAAGAAGTTCTCTCCAGAGCCTTCTCTTCTCCAGGCTGAACACCCTCAACTCTTCCAGCCTGGCCTCCCAGCAGAGGGCTTCCAGCCCTCCCATCATTGCTGGGGCTCCACTGGCCCTGCTCCAACAGGTCCCTCTCTCTCCTGTGCTGAGGACTCCAGAGCTGGACCCAGCACTGCACGGGGGTGTCCCAGAGCACTGAGAGCAGAGAGGCAGGATCCCCTCCCTGGCCCTGCTGCCCATGCTGCTGGGGGTTCAGCCCAGGGTGCCAGTGGCTGCTGGGTGCCAGCACATGGCGCCAGCTCAGCTCCAGCTTCTCATCCCCGGCTCCTCCAAGCTCTTCTCCAGAGGGCTGCTCTCCCTGCCTGTAGCACTGCAGCCCGGTGCACCACGCAGTGATGGAAGGGGAGCAGAGGACAGCACTGAGCCAGTGCACAGCTTCTATTTACTGAGGGCATATTCCCAAGTTCCTCCTTTATGCTATGAAATCATCATTATACTCATTGCTTGGTGCAGACCTTGGGCTGGAGACACAAAGCTAATATGTAGAGGCAGCAGCTCTGAGGCTGAAGGCCATCGGGGAAGAGGATGGCAGGGACTTGATCTGCTACAGTGATGCCAGCCTCTCTTGCTGCTTGGCCAGTTCCCTCATCTTCAGCAACCCAGAAAACCCTGAAGGCCCTTTTCCTCCTCCATCCCTTCAGCAGTGGCTGTGATACCTTCTCATATACCTGCCATTGGCTTACTGGCCTTTTTGGTGTTTTATTGTATTTTATTTTGCTTTAGTTTAGTTTAGCTCTATTCTATTCTGTTTAATTCCATTCCAGGCATCTCCCCTATCCTTCGGCAACATCAGCAGTGAACCCTGGCCCATCCCGTCGGGACCAGCTCCACACTGCCGGTGGAACATTCCTCATCCACCCCTTCTAGAGAAGCGTGCATGCCTTTTGTTACCTGCCAGGGAAGCGGAGGAACAGGATTGCTCAATTAACATATATGTACCTTGGCAGGGCACCAGCCCGAATCGCTGGCTCCACCCTGCCTTCCCTTCCCCTTAGCCATATCGCTTCCCCCCTCCTTCTTTGACATACCATTCCTCCTCACTATCTAAACTAATCTTCATCAGTCATTGCCCTGATGCTCTCCTGCTCTGACATGCTCCGAGTTTCAGTACAATTCCTGCGGCAGGTCGTGTCACGTCCTCTCACGCCGGCTGCTTTACACGGATCCCCGCCGAGGCACCGCACAGCCTTGAGCAAGATTTCTTCTGCTCGCAGTAATTCAGGGCGTCTTTCTTTACTGCTGCCTGTTCAGCTCCCCGGGAGGAGGAGCAGGCGCTTTCGGTTTGCTTTGGAGAGCTGGCTAAAACGGCGCAGGGCAGAACCCAGCCAGCATGTTCCAGCTTGAGCTCCCGCCTGTGTGATTTAGACACTGAGGGATGCAGATTTGTTATTTCTGGAATGTCAGAGAGTTTCACTTGGGGTGGTTTTTTGTTTGTTTTCTAGAATGGCCCAAACGATACCCTGCTTACAGCTGACACCCTACCATTTTTTTTCAGCAAAAGGGGTCTGCTTCTGCCACACCTCTGCTGCTGCACGAGAGACATCACTTCCCTCATCAGCTTGCATATGTGAATACAGTGACCGAGGCTCCACCAAGGGAAGGGGCCAGTCTGTGCCATTTGTTCCTCCCTGCCCTTCACAGCTCTCCCCTGCCCTCCTCAATCCATCCTCTATCCCTCCAAGCCACCCCAACCCTTTTTCCCATCCTTCACTTGTGCTGGTTTTTTTTACATCCTTTCCCATTTGCATCATGTCTTTACGGGGTTGTGCGTTACTATGTTAGATGACACCTTGACTTGTCACCTTGCAATGCAGTTGTGCAAACACTCAGTGTGGCACATAAAGAGGTGCCAGTCTTTTTTTGGTAAGGGGGCTGTGAAGATCTCCCCTCTGTCCATTCAAGCCACGTCTTACTGGTGGAGGAAAGTTTTGCAGGGCGCTGACCAGTGCATTGCACTGAGGTGATGGGGAAAATCTTGGTAGTTTTGTTTGCACTGGTGAAGGGGAAGAAGTATCTGAGCCAGTATAAGGATAAGCCTCCCAGATGCAGAGGACACAGGGGAGAAACGTCAACCAGAACAGAGGAGGGGAGCCAGCAGAGGCTCACGGACAGGGAGCTGGCATGTCTGTGATTGTGCTGGCTGCTCGCTTACCATGCAAAAGAGATGGCACTGCCTTTGTGCTGACACCTGGTATCACTGCCCAGGCAAATCATAGGGCTGGCCAGTGCCCGGTGTCACGGGCTGTAACCTGCAGCCTTGGAGCTATGTTATACAGCAGTTCCCAGAGCTGATGCTGCAGGGAGCTCTGAACACTAACGACATGTTTGTGTGTTATTTTTCACCCTCAGTAGGTGCAAGGGATCTGAGAGGAGGAGATGTGGAGAGAGAAGGTTGTCCTGGAGAGAGGACACCCTGCAAGGAGAAGGGTGCAGTTGTGGAGATTGGGTGCTATCCTCACCTAACAGCAAATTCCCAAGGGAAGTTTAGAGCCAAGCTGGGAAATATAATCAGACCAAATTCAAGTATACCAAATTATACCACTCCCACTTTCATTTTTGGATGTTTCTTTCTGGTGGTGCTACTGCTGCTGGGTAGTGAATAAACTCCTGTAGACACCAGAAATATTATTTCACAAAGGACTTTGAGTTTCCCAGATCTGCGCTCTCTCTGACCTGGAGCTGTTCCCCCCACAGTCCTTATAGCTCAGCTGAAACTGCCCACATTTATGCTCTTTAGGTTGTATTTCACCAATGACATGTAAAAGTCCAACGCCAAACTGAGGAGAGTGGAGCAGCCCCCAAGCCCCAGGGTTTCCTGCTGTCTCACCTGCTCCATCCGAGAGGGAAAGAGCAGACCAAGGAGGCAGAGGACACCCCATCTCTGATGGGCAGTCATTCTGTGCCTCCCCCCACTTATTTCCACCCTGACAACTGGAAGTTATCACTATTTTAATTAACAATAAAGAAGGAAGAAGGAAGTTTGGAATCCAGGCATAGAAAAATGCTTGGCCAAAAAGCAGAAAACAGAGAGAAATGAGTTCAAGAACTCATTTTCTTTCATGGTGACAATTTTATATCCCCCAAAAGAAAAAGGCAAGAGTGAAACATGCCTGATGCAACCACTAAAAAGGCCAACAAAAATCAGTTGCTTAACAGCTAGACTTCAAATAAAGGTGAAACAGAGCCGTGCTTGTTGCAGGCTCATTCCCCTATCTTGGCTCCCAGTGACTAAGACATTTATCACACACTAAGCCCAAAGCAGGTTATTTCCCTGCATGAGCAACAATGATCCTAAATCTGGAGGTACTCTGCAGTGGTCTCTTCAGACCTGCAGTCTCATCAGGTCTACAGCCTGATGTAGATGCATAGCTTAGGCTCACTGGACCAGCCTTGAAGACCTTCTGGAATCTTGCATCCAGCCTGAGCTGCAATCCTGATGACAATGAACCCATTGAATCCTGCTCACCTTGTTCCTGCTTGAGATTTGTCCAAGCCTGGGCAGCCTGGCTTTGCCCTGGCTCCTCTGCTCCCTGTCACTAGCCAGTGCCTGGCCCCTGTGACAATAGGGAGGAGGAAGAGGAGGAGGGCATTAGGCAAATATCCCCAACTTCTTAAGATTCTTGCTTAATGAGCATATTTGCTCAGTACCGCATTGCCCCAGTATCAGTAATCTTATCAGGCTGAGCCTGCCTCTGCCACCTGCAAGCACAGATATCTGACGGGGGGGGCATAAACCAGTTTGTTTTAAGTTCGTAGGTGCTAAAGTCAAGAACAAGTTTCAAAGTGAACTTATCGTTTTATTTTTGTCATTAAAAAAAAAGAAGAAAGAAGAAAGAAAGGGGATAAAACACGACCGGCTCATTTATGGTTCCAGTGCAGATGTTTCCTGTTGGGTGGCTGGAGCGCTCAGCTTTCTGTTTGCCGCTACCAAAAGGTGAAGGCACTTGGCACTGTTCTGGGCACGTGTTGAGCCCCTGAGCCTTGAATGCCACCTCCCCAGGAGGTGCCAAGTCCTACAGCTTCACCTCTCTACGTGCCTGCGTGCGCGCAGGAGGACTCTCCTATCTGTACTTGGGCTAAAACCGTGGTTCCAAGAGGAGTCGTAGGAACTTGCTGAAGAAAACAAGGTGTGGTAACATGTAGCTGCCCACTGCCACTTCAAGTGGCTTGTAAAATATTTTCTGGCCAAGTGCTCAGACATCTTACTCATACCAGGTTCAGACCAGACCCTGACCAGTAAACTTGACCTCACCTGTGGGCTTGCAAGTCCTGCAGCCTGGGAGGCCAGGTACCATCCAGGGGTTCAGTACTGGCACACTCCCAGCTGCATTTGTCTTTGAACCTGGCACAGGCTTTATCAAATCTACACACAAGCCAATACACTGGGACAATCTTCATCATTAAAGAACAGAACAAAACATAACCCACTTATTTCTACGATTATATTACAAGTATGTAGAACTCAGGTATTCAAAAGCAATCTTGACCAATTCTGTCATGCCTTAAACAGATTAAAATCCAGTGTTTTAAAGAACGTTTTGAAGCCTCATGGTTTTTTTCAAGTGATAAATTGCATCAAACTTCTGAGAAATCTGGAGTGACAGAAATCCCAGAGAAGACATGTACTGGACACGGCACTAGTGACATGAAAAATATTATTTCTCTTCTGACACTTTATCTTGTGGATACCAACAGCATCACATCCAGGCACCACCTCCCTCTCTCCTTAAGCATGTCAAAGGAGCGTAGACACATGGCCTATGGAAACAGCACATGTTTTCCAGGTATATGTTTGGCTGAGCACCAAAGCTCAGCATTCCCCAGCAAAGCAACATGGCACATCTATGCTCCTGGTGCATTGCCACCAAGGCATCGTGTACTGCACAAGCACCGGAACTTGGGCACTTTAAGCTCTTTGGTGGGCTCTGTCCTGGGATGAGCAGTTGCAGGGGCATGTGAAGCTGGGTGATGAAGCAAGGGGAGGACTTTTGGTATCCAGCCCTAAACACTGGCCTGTGCCTCTGCCCAGGCAGGCATGCTGGTGCTGAACAGCTGGGCTGCAGGAACGCTCTGGAGCATTTTCAGCCCCATGTCTTTGAAGGCAGAAGATGCCGACGTGGGTCAGAATGAGAGACGCCAGCCTGATTTTGGAGGTAGGGAGGAAACCTTTTCATCTTAGATATTGCTGTGGGCAGCCTTCGCACATGGGCTCCGGTCTGGGAGAAAACCCTTCAGGTGAACATGCTGCTGAACACATCGAGTTGATCTCTCAAAGGCAAGATCTTGAACAAAACACCATGTCCCTGCTATTTTTGAAGGGGAAAATAAAACAACCCCAAGACAGAAAAATGTGAGGCTCTAAGGTTTTCTTCCCTCCCCCTTTCTCTGTTGCTGAGCCATGTGGATGAGGGGTAGCTGGAGGCTCAGGATCTGTCAGCTCCCCAGCCCTACCCTGCACTTTAAACAGGACAAACAGGTTATGACATTAAAGTTTCAAAACCTGGGGGTTCCTTGCATGGGAGAGGTGAACGGAGGGGCACTCTGGGCCCCTGGAGAAGGGGAGAGGATGCTTGCAGGTTTGAAATGCGGATGCAGCTTTTCCAATAATGGAGGTGGCTCAGAAGAAAACCAAACCTGCTCTCCCCACAAACCTCACTCCTCCAGCAGCTCTGAAAAGCTCTATACCTTGGTAGGTGGAGGCTCAAAAGTACATTGCCCTGGGCCAGGCTATATTTCACCTGATCTGAGTAGCCCTTGCTGGGGCAGCTGCCTCCAGCCTGGGTACAGACTCCATGCACCCAGATGGGTAACACTTGAGCATCCAGCTGCAAAACAGCTGTTGGTGGGAAATGCTTCCCTCCCTAAAGACTATCATACCCCAAACATACATAAAGATGATCTTAAAGTCTTAAACCCAGAGCTGCAGAGATGCTGCCTGTCAGGTTTCTGTGCCATTCCCAGCTCCACAGTGGAAGTAATGATTGAAGAAAATGGGCACAAATAGCTCTAGTGGGCAGGCTCTGGGCAGTGTCTTGCAAGTTATGCCCTACTACCGAGCGATTTACTCAGCACAGGAGAGACACAGACCTGTTGGAGTGGGGACACAGGAGCCCCAGCAATGCCAGAAAGGCTGGAACCCCTCTGCTGGGAGGCCAGTCTGGGAGAGCTGGGGGTGTTCAGGCTGGAGAAGAGAAGGTTCTGGGGAGACCATATTGTAGCCTTTCAGTACTTAAATGGGGCCTGTCAGAAATAAGGGGACAGACTTTTGATCAGGGCCTGTTGTGACAGGACAAGTGGTGATGGTTTTAAGCTAAAAGGGGGAGATTTTGGCTGGAGAGAAGGAATAAATGTTTTACAGTGAGGATGGTGAGGCCTTGGCCCAGGTTTCCCAGAGAGGTGGTTGATGCCCATCCCTGGCACCATTCCAGGTGAGGTTGGCCAGGGTTCTGAGCAACCTACTCTAGTTGCAGATGTCCCTGCTCATTGCAGGAGGGTTGGACTAGACTAACTTTAAAGGTTTCTTCCAATCCCAAAACTTCTATGTTATAATGATAGAATAATTCTGTCTTCGCTGACATGTCCTGAGTTCCTTGCACAACCAGCAGTTTATGGAGAGTGAAGAAGGAATACTGCTCTTTGGCTGCCCCATGGCCTGGGGAACCCCTCAGCTTGTGTCCTTCCCTTTTCACTGTGGGTGTTGGAGCACAGGGGAGGCACCCTCAAATTCAGGATATCCTATGGCCCCAGGGCAGCACCCACCACCATAGTTCACAGCTGCCCTGGTGGGGCCAGCAAGCATCAGCTGGGTGCCAAAGCACCTCCCCATGGGGTGCATTGCTGCACCAGCTCTGACAACCCCAGAGCAAACAGTAAAAGAAGCACATTCTCAGTAGAAGATGGGAAAAGCCCTGAAGAACTTGGAAAAGTTTCTTGTGAGATATTAACAGAACTGCAAATCAGGCAACATACCTAAAAGCTGCTGTAATGGGAAGGTCCTCCTTGGGGTCCAAAACAGCCTCCAGGAGACGCCCCAGGAACAGCAGCGTCCGAGCAGCCAGCTGCTGTTAGCGCATGGCCAGTGGCTCGGGAACAGCCAGCGGTGCCTGCGGAGAGGAAGAGAGGGAAGATCAGCTTTTTGGGACAAGAGAATCACTAAGCATAAGCATTTTGAAGGCTGCAGGAAATAGTTTGTTGCTTTTGTTATATTATCCTTGCTGCAACAGGACAAGGAGTGATGCTTTTAAACAAAAAGAGGGGACATTTAGACTGGACAGAAGTAATTTTTTCACACTGAGGGTGATGAGACCCTGGCCCAGGCTGCCCAGTGGTCAATGCCCCATCTCTGGAACCATTCCAGGTGAGGCTGAATGGGGCTCTGAGCAACCTGCTGTAGTTGCAGATTACCCTGCTCAAGGAGGGTTTGACTGGATGACTTTGAAAGGTCCCTTCCAACTCAAACCTGCCCATGATTCTATATTCCAGCAGCACCCAATGTACCGTGTTTACTTAAAACTTCTAGGAGTCTTCCCATGGGATTTACTATACAATTTTACAAGAGAACATGATGTTTCCAACCTTTTATGGTGCAAAGGTGCACGGCATCACATGCTTGGTCCTAAGGCTGTTTGGTGCTCAGGGCACAGGGTGTAGAGTGGGAAATGCCCAGGGTGTCTGAATAGGAGACTGGCAATGGACCAGGGCTTCCTCCCAACTCCAACACAGCTACAGGAGGTCCCTTCCTATGCACGGTGGCAAACCAGCCAGGAGATGGTGTGGCGGGAAGTGCTGTGAGTGGATGTCTCTTGGCCTGGCCATCCCTGGGTACAGGATGCTGTGCATACACCAGCTGAACATCCCAAGTGGCCCCAGCTGCTCTCAGACTGTGGCGGTGGAAAGGGCAGGCAGGGAGAGTTGCCATCCTGCTCGAGCTCCCCCTGCTGTCCAAGTCCCCTCTGGCTGACGGGTCCCCAGGCCCCAGGATGTTGACATCCTGTCATCTATCCTCCTCCTGTCTCCAAGTGTCACTTCTCGGTACAGCCAAGAAGCCACCAAGGTCCCTGTCTCTCATGGTGCCTTGGAGGGCACCAACCCACTGCAGCCACTGCACCCGGCAGGCAGGAGGAAAACAGGGACAGAGAAGGGGGGTGGGATGGAGATGACACCGGTTGGAAACTCCCACATCTACAAGTGGATCAGGCTTTCACTCCCAGCCATAGTGGGAACTTCCCCATGGATCTATTTTTTTTTTTTTCTCAAGTAATTTCTTCTAGCTTCTGAAGCCCTCCAGTGTCAAACTGTCATTTTGCTCCTTTAATGGTATTTTGTGTCTGTGCTGCTCTCTAGGCAAGTCTGCAAGCTGCTTCTGAGCTCTCTCAGTGCTTAACCATTTACAGCCTGAAAGACATGCCAGTTTTCCTCCTTGTTTCACCTCCCTTTCAGAGGCTGCTGCAGCTGCTGCTACAACTGCAGTTTATCTGAAGTAAGATCCCTGTGAAGGAGCAAGGGGAGCATTTGGAGAAGAAAACAAAGGCAGTCCTCAATGAAACCAAACCCTCCCTGTGACTCCTGGTTTAGCTCAGATTTAAGGGAAGTGAAAACATCTCAAACCTTTGCTGTTATCAACAGCTTTCTGAAGGGGGACAATGGGGTGAAATGGTGGTGTGGAAGAGAAAGCCAAAATGGATTAACACACATTTTCTCTTTGGCAGGCAGTGGTTACCTGAATTCCCAAGAAGAGGTACCCAGTTCCTGGCATCCCTGTGCTCCTTCAGCTGGGTTTTCTCTGGTGCAAGCTGGACATTGCCAGCAGAAATTATTGAAGCCCAAAGATCTGCTGAACCACTTAGAGTCATGAGTCCTTCCCATGTGCCTAGGGGCAAGGAGGCAGGAGGTTATTTTAACCCAGAAGATAATTTTACACACAGTATCTGATTAAGCAATCTCCAGAAGCAGCACTCAGCTGCCCTGGCACATCTGCAGGTGCCAGGAAGATACCACCAAAGAGATATTTGTAAATACTGGAAAAACTGCCTCTTCCCAGGTGGAAAGCATGTAAGGAGGTGGCTGTGCTGCCCTAGACTTTTGTGCAAGTAAGTGGCTGGGAGGGAAGCAGAGGATTCCCCTTTGTATATCCACAGGGCCCCTTGCCGCTGGATGGAAGAAGAAAGCAAGCACATCATCAGGTTGATGCACTAAAAGAAAGGTCTGCCATCCAGAGGGACCAGGACAGGCTTGAGATATGGGCCCTTGCAAACTTCATGAAGTTCAACAAAGCCAAGTGCAAGGTCCTGCACCTTGGCTGGGGCAACCCCAAGCATGAATTACAGGCTGGGGATAAAGGGATTGAGAGCAGCCCTGTGGAGAAGGACTTGGGGGCGCTGTTGGATGAAAAACTGAATATGACCTGTGCTCGCAGCCCAGAAGCCAATCACATCCTTGGCTGCATCCGAAGAAATGTGGCTATCAGGTCAAGGCAGGGCATTTTGCATCTGGGGGAGGGACTGCTGTAAATCATCACCCAACTGCCTTCTTGAACTTCTTGGCTTGTCACCCAGGTACCACCCATTGCAGGTCTCCATTGATCAGGAACAATGGAAGCCCAGCAATGGCATGGGGTGTCCAGAAAGGGGGGGAAAGCAGGATAACTGGCTCAATTTGGTAGGAATTTTGGTTAAACTGAATTCAGATCAAAAGTCCTAAGAGAATTTAAAGCAGATTGTCACAAACTGGAGATAACTGTCAATCTCAGGGGACTCCCAAAGGAGTACCAATATTTTGTACTATATTCTAGAAGTCTGTCACTTTTCAAGTGAGAAACTCATTCCTTGGGTTATGTTCCACTAGAATATAATTCTGCAAGTGCAATTTAGAGCATTTGCAGCACTTAAAATCAGAGGGAAAAAACCCCACTGTTTTTACAGCTTGTAGTAAACCATGAAATGCTGAGGGTGGGCCTGAAGAGAGAAGCTTTGTGGCTGTAGACTCACAGAATCATTTCAGTTGAAAGACTTTTAAAAACATTGAGTCCAATAATTACTCCAGCACTGCCAGGTCACCACTAAATCATGTCCCTCAGCACCACATCTCCACAGCTTTGTGGAGACCCCCCCGGGGATGGGGACTCCACCACTGCCCTGTGCAGCCTGGGCCAGCCCTTGACAACTCTTGTGGGGAAAAGATTTTTCCTAATACGCAAACTAAACCTCTCCCAGTGTAACCCGAAGCTGTTTCCTCTTGTCCTGTTGCTTGTTCCTTGGGAGTAGATAGAAACCCCACCTGGCTCCAACCTCCTGTCAGGGAGGGGTCAATATCCATAATTTCTCTCCTGAGCCTCTTTTTCCCCAGGCTGAACAACCCCAGTTCCCTCAGCTGCTCCTCACCAGACTAGTTCTCTAGATCCTTCCTCAGCTCCGTTGCCCTTCTTTGGGCTCTCTCCAGTCCCTCAATGTACTTCTGGGAGTGACTGGCCCAGAAGTGACCCCAGAATTTGGGAGGCGGCCTCTCCAGCGTCCAGTCCGGGGGTCTGACCCCTGTCCTATCCTGCTGGACACAGTGGTGCTGCTGATTCTTTGCCCCCTCACGCTGGCAGCAGAAAGAGCTGCAGGCGCCAGGCCGGGGCGCTCAGCGGCTACCCCCAGCCTGTCCCCATCCCCTCACGGTTATCGCCCCTTATGCAGAGGCTCCTCCTCTGTCTTTCCTTAGAGGGGTTGGGCGGAGGGCCTCCTCCCCCGCCTCCTGTGGCCGACCCGCCGCTCCCCACATCGCGGGCGGGAGGTCGCGGCCGCCGGCAGGGCAGCAGCACAGGCCGGTGCGCGGCTGCCACACTGCGGCCGTATGGAGGCCACTGCGCTCGGCCCGGCCCCGGGCACCCCAGCGGATGCTCCTCGCTGAGCGCGGAAAGACTCGGGGACCTCACGCGCCGTAACTCACCCCCACACTTCGTCTCCGTCAGGATGAAGGAGCCGTTCTCAGCGGGACCTGCCGTCCAGCGACGCCTGGTCAGGCCGGAGAGGTGAGCCCAGGGGGGGCCTCACGAGGTTCAGAAAGGCCAAGAGCAAGGCCCTGCACCAGGGGCAGGTTTATCCCAAGCACAAATACAGGCTAGGGGTGAGGGACCTGGGAGAGCTGGGGATGAGAAGCTGGAGCTGAGCTGGCCCTGTGCACTGGCACCCAGCAGCCACTGGCACCCTGGGCTGAACCCCCAGCAATGTGGGCAGCAGGGCAGGGTGAGGGGGGGTCATGCCCCTCTGCTCCCAGTGCTCTGGGACACCCCCGTGCAGTGCTGGGTCCAGCTCTGGAGTCCTCAGCACAGGAGAGAGAGGGACCTGTTGGAGCAGGGCCAGTGGAGCCCCAGCAATGATGGGAGGGCTGGAAGCCCTCTGCTGGGAGGCCAGGCTGGAAGAGTTGAGGGTGTTCAGCCTGGAGAAGAGAAGGCTCTGGGGAGACCTTATTGCAGCCTTTCAGGGCTTCAAGGGACCTGTCAGAAAGATGGGGACAGATTTTTGATCAGGGCCTGTTGTGACAGGACAAGTGGTGATGGCTTAAGAATAAAAGGGGGAGATTTAGACTGGAGAGAGGGAAGAAGTGTTTTGCAGTGAGGGTGGTGAGAGCCTAGCCCAGGTTGCCCAGAGGTGGTTGATGCCCCATCCCTGAAACCATCCCACGTGAGGTTGGCTGGGCTCTGAGCAACCTGCTCTAGTTGCAGATGTCCCTGCTCAGTGCAGGTGGTTTGGCCTGGATGACTTTGAAAGGTCTGCTCTCAACCCAAAGCATTCTCTGATTCTTATTCTGTCCTCTGCTATGGGGATACTGAGGCACAGAGAACAGTTTGCCAGCCCTGGGGGATGGGACTGAAATGTCCCAACACTCAGTGCTACATGGAGGTCACAAGATTATGACATCTCCTCTTTGTGTCCCAGCATGTCTCTTCTGCCCTATCTGTCACGCAACACTCACCCACCTTTGTCTAGCTCCAGCTGAGCAAAGTGAGGTCCAGATGCTAGTGGTGGCGCCCTGAAGTAGAGCACTGACTGTTCTCACAGCAGCCTTGGCCTTGCAACACACTGGGGATATCTGCCAAGGGAAGTAGCCTATATGAGTAGGATCATTTTAACAACAGTCTCCTCACTGCTGGGATGGTACCTTCTAACCCCTGTGCCTTCTGCCCCTTGCAGGCCCTCATGGTGCACCCTACTGGCAAGTCACTTACTCAACATGGCAAACACCCTCCTGACAGTCTCAGACACACAAGAGATCATCCCTATCCTGCAAGAGTCACTCAAGTTCAGATGAAACTCTCCAGGTTCTAGTTTGTTTGCCCCTTGCCCTGTCGCTGGGCACCACTGAAAGAGTCTGGCCCCATCCTCTTGTCCCCTGCCCTTTAGCTACTGATCAGCATTGATCAGTATTGATTGTTTTTTCCAGCTAACAGCCACAGGTCTCTCAGCCTTTTATTGGCACAGAGATGTTCCGGGCCCCTTAGAATCTTCTCACTGCCATTGGACATTCTCCAGTAGTTCACTGTCTCTCTTGAAGTGGGGAGCCCAGAACTGGACACTATGCTCCAGATGTGGCCTCACTAGGGCTGAGTAGAGGTAGAGGAGAACCTCCCTCAACCTTCTGGTAACCCTCTTCTTAATGCACCTCAAGATACTACTGGCCTTCTTGGCTACAGGGGCCCGTTGCTGGCTCATGGGCAACTTGTCCACCAGCACTCCCAGATCTTTCTTTCCTTCTCCTCAGAGCAGCTTTCCAGCAGGTCAGCCCCTCACCTGTACTGGTGCAGAGGGTTATTGCTCCCCAGGTGCAGACCCCTCCACTCCCCATTGTTGAAGCCCTGCCCTTGCACAGGGGCAGCACTCCTGTGTTTTTCCATAAAGAAATCACATCTTCCTATTTTTCCGTGCCTCCCAATTCCAGCTGCCTCTTGTGTCATTGCAAAGCATGACCAACAGATGCTTCTTCAGCCCCCTGTGCATGGCCCAGGAAAGGGCTGTTGGGAGAGGCTGGTGGAGGCCGATCGATGCCCTGCTGGCTGTGCTGCTGAGCGTCTCGCTGCTTTCTTTAGACCCTCAATTACCCTTCCCTCGCCTCTCCCTGTCTCCTGACACCGCTACACTTCAGCCCCTCTTCAGGCCTCTGTAAGTGGAGTGCTGCCTAATAAAAGGCTGCAAAATGCCAGCACATCCCTGAGCCACTTCAGGAGGTCGCTATTTAGTGCTGAAAAAAACACAGTCAAGGGAAACTGCCCTGTGCCTCCTGTTGTATAGGAAGCGGGGACAATGGGGAAGAAAGGCAAAAGCAAGTTTTACAAAAATACATTAAGAGGAACAGGGGGCTTAAGACGTTTTAGAAACAGCTTCAGGTGAAGCCTGTGATTTCCTTTTTCACAGCAAATGTAATTTTTCAGAAGTTACCTAAGTGTTCATCTTAGGAAAAATCAGGCCCAGTTCCTTCATTACAGGGGTCTGAACAGAGGCCTTTTTGGGTGGCCTGGCTTTGACCATGGAGAGGCTGCAAGAACACTTTGCTCTGAGGCTGGTCCCTGTCTGCTGCTTTGATGTGTCCTGGGAATGCTGGTGGGACTGCTGGGGTGGGACATGAAGATGCACATTCACAAGAATTATTGACAGTCAACCTGGAGCAGAGCAGAGTCTTAATGAAAGGATAAAAAGAAGGTAGGAAGAGGGTCAGTGAACACGCTGCCATGAGCAGAGAAGGGACAGGAGGTTTCTGTGGGCTGGAACTGCGTGTCCATCTTAAGTCAGCATGCTTGGCTTCCTGGAAATTCATCAAGGGAAAGAGATTTCAGACTCCCTCATGCCCATCTCCACCCATTAAACAAATGAGTGTTTACTGAAAGGAGGAGAGATATTTCCAAACCCCTCATTTCAGAAAACCACTTCGTCCTTATGGACATCTCCTGGTCGAATCAGCTCTCAGCAAAGAGGAGGAGAGAAGGAGACCTAAGAGCTGCTGAGGTTTTACAATCCTCCTTTGAGGCATCCCCCACCCAGGCAGAGCTTGCCTGGCATGAGGACCTACTGGAGCAGCTCTTGTTTTCTGCCTCCCTGTTCAACTCCTGGCTGACCTTCAGCAACCCTCGCTGGGACAGAGGGAAGGCTTTGGAGGAAGGATACAGAGAGTAACATCAGGCACATTTATGACCAGTTCCTTTTGTGGATGTTGAGTCACAGTGGAGAAGGGAGCTGAGAGGATAGTTTGGATTTCTCTCCTTCCTGGATGCATCTCTGTATCTCACTGAGGCCTAACAGTGTTTTGACATCATTGACAGAAGGCAGGGTGGAGATGGCTATGGGATTTGGGATCTGTTTTACATACAAAACAGGTGAAGTAGGTTTTTAGACCAGCTTTAGTTCCTATTTTAAGGAAAGTTGTCACTCAGAAGTTTTCAGGTTCAGGACTATCTCACAGACATCTCCAGGCTCCCACTGCTCAAGAAAATATGCTCAAGAAAGCCTCCAGACATGCCACACCAGCTCTGTACCATTTGCTTGTTTAAGGTGCCTGAAGGTGTTGGCCTCCCTCAGCAGGGATAAAATCCAAACAGACCTGGCTCTGATCAACCAGGGGCTTAACGAAGACCTTCTTCAGGCACTGCTGTGGCTGAAAAGCAGTCCTGTGTCTCTGGGCACAAGAGGCAGCTGTCTCTGTGCCTGCCCTGCGCAGCTTATCGGCCGGGCAGCAGCAGCATCTCCATTTAGAGATGTGTTTGCTTTGCCTGGCTGTGGCAGTGAGATAGAGGCCGTGGTGAGACATGGCCCCCCGGTGTCAGTGCTGCAGACACCCGTGGGCACAGGCAGATGCTCACTCCCATCCCAGACCTCCACCGGGTCCAGCCCACAGCCATGTGCCAACCTTCTCTGTGCTTTCAGAACCATCCACCTGACCATGATCTCTACCATGGGGTGTAGGAAAGCCCCCTTACCACCTGCTAGCCCCTCCATCTCTGAAAAGCAGTTTTTGCTCAGATTTTGCTCGGTCATTTGCAACCAGGATGAGAATCTGGTCCTACACGTGATGCTGCGATTGCATCCCAGCTTCAGGCACCTGATTTACCCCCTTCAGCTCCCCCTCACCCCATCCTCAGCAATTTCTCGGCCAATTTCAGGAATAAATGGCTGGCTAATGGCTGGGCACTAAAGAGCTGCTCTGGCTCAGAACCCACCATAATGACAGGTCGGCAGGAACAGTGGCCCCACTCCTGTTCCTGAGCACTGGCAAGGAGGCTGCAGCATCCCCATCCTCCAGAGACCAAGCCCTGTGGCAACCTCCTGGGCCATCCTGGGGCATCCATCAGGGCATGGAGGTCTTGCTCAGGATGACCCAAGACTTGGGGCTGTGTTGTTACAAAGGGGACAGACCTTCTGCATTTTGGATGTCCTTATGAAGCACTGAAATAGGGGAGTCAATGGGATGAAATGTTTTAATATGTAGGAAACTACTGGAAGATGGTTGGACTCAATGATCTTAAAGTTCTTTTCCAACCTAAGCTAAACTATCCTTGAGGACATGGAGGGACAAGTCAGGTGCAGTTGTGCTGAAACCAGTCAGCTAAATCCTTTTACACCCCAAGTAGTAAATTTCCTAGTATGCTAAAGGTCACAATGAAAAAAAAATGTGGCAAAGATGACAATCCAGGGAAAGATCCTTGATTTTTTATCACAGGAACCTTTGTTTATCCCAGTCATGCCAAACAAGTGGCTTAGGAAGTGGAAATTTGGTTCCAGCCCCGGAGAGTGCTGGATCTGTAACAGCCAAACAAACTGTAGGAAAGTGTTAAACTAACCTTCTGCCATCCCATTATCAAAAAGAAAAGAATACAAAAGGAGATAATCCTTGTTTAAATATCACAAGCAGCAGCTGAGTCAGTGGGAGCTTTAGACTGGAAATGTCAGGGAGGAATTTAGATTTTCAGAGCAGTTGCTGCTCTGCAATTATCATAAGGCACTTACAAGGACCCCTTGTCTCTCATTGCCCTCATCTGCAGGGAGGGGGAGCAGAGACAAACCACATGGCCCTACTGGGGACAGATAAGGGACACCAAACAAACGCCATCATCCCACTAAAGGCACAAGGCAAATCCCTTCAGGCTACAGCTGAGCTCCTGTGCTGAGTGGGTCAGGTGTAGGCTGGAGGAAGGGGATGGGGAGCTGGAAGAAGGTAAACCTATGGGAGCAGCAGGGAAGCAGTATGAGAAAGAGATTTCTGGAGAAAAATCACATACTGGCTCCCCCCAGAAAGGCATTTCTTTACTTCTGGTGATGTTTTGGGGGTAGGAATGAGAAGGGAGACAGAACAATGAAAATCTGGGGAGATCTCTTCTCTGTAACACTTTTCCTTCTGTACCAGCATGCCTCGTTGCCATCCAGCACGTCCCTGATGCAAATTAAATAACTTAAAGTACTATTAACGATCCCGAGGCAGACGCTGCTTGCACCAGCAGCAGAAGGGGGAAGGGTGAGCACTCCAAACACATAATTTTCACCAAATTAAGTGATGCAGGGACACGCGTTTTTCCAAAGGGTACACATGAGAAGGCCAGAGGTTTTCTCTGTAGGGATGGTGTTTCCTTACCTGTCTTTTCTCACTAAAAATGAGAGGTTTCCAAGAGCAGTCTTACCCAGGTGCAAGGTAGAGTAACCTCAGCTGTGCTGTGCAGGTGGGAGTTGGTAGGGCTCTACCCAGCCTTCCTGGCTGGGGACAGTGGGTGCCTCTGCTCTGGCTTTGTGGCAATGGGTCATCACAGCTTTATCTCCATCTCCATTAGTCTTACCCTGTTCTGTCTCTGTGTCCAATGGACACAGTCTCCAAGTGAGATGCCCATTCTGGTCAGGACGCTTCAAGCAAAGGGGAACATGGCTTTCCTAACACCCATGGGGCTTGCTCACTACCATTATTAAAAATATACATTCTACTGCTAACTTGAACTTTCTTTTCTTGAACTTTCAGCTAGTGATCTTTTTGTTCTCCACTAGATTAAAGGATCTGTATGTGTAGAGGAGACTCCTGTCACTGGGAGGATAGGAAATGTAATCACGTAGTCCCTGATTTTCCATCGCGTCATCCCAGTAGCTTAATGACAGAATTACTGAAGCCAGGCATATCGTACCAGTATAGATCTCACACTCTTCTCTTTTTTTTACTTTCTATGACTGTGGATCAATAAAACATTGTTGGTACACCTTGAAGATCCAGATGAGAAGCACAGGGCTTTGATGAGTCATCCTCTTAAGCCTGCTGGGTGGAATGAGCCCTGCCATGGGTGATACATTTACATTGATCCTCTAAAAAAGAGAGGATAACATTTTCTCATGCTCTTTCCCATGTATTTACTTGATGACTACCTGTTAGGAATAACAGATGAGATCCCGAGCAGGTGTGAATCAGTGGGAAAGCATTAACTTCTGTATGAAATGCTGATGACAATTTCCAGTTCAGAACTGGTCGTGTCTCTATAATCGATCTCATCCCTTCAGTGCTGAATGCAAAACGCCTCCCTGCTTGTAAACAGAACCATGAATAAACATTTGTATGAAGTCAATATGGTGACATTTTCATAGGTCTGAGACCCTTTGTGTGATTCCTAATGCTACAATCACATCAGACCTTTTGTTTGACAGGAGGATGGTTTTTATCTTCCAGTGCCCGAGGAGAGAAGAGACTGAGTGAACAAGAAGTCAGCACTTTGCTGTTCATGCAGCAGTAGCACTGAGCTGCCTCTGCTGGCCACCTTGCTGACCTGGAGCTGCTGTTATGGAAGATGAGAAATGGGGCAAGAGGAGGGGGAAGGATATGTTTCTACGTCAAAGAAGCAACATGCTCATGCAAAAGAAGAGTGTTGGGCAAACAATGACAAAGCACTGACAGAAAGTCCGTGGCTGCTTCTATCATCTTTCACTTCCCCATCCAGAGCAGTGAGGGGTGTGTTGCCAGGAAACCAGGGGGAGCACCGCACTCAAGGGAATGGCCAAAGGAGCTGCTGTGGGGTCCAGACCTATCCCAGCCACTCTGTGTATCTGAGCAGTGCAGGTCCCAACAGTCACAGGGGACTGGTGGCAATGAGTCAAAGTCCCTTCTGATCTCACAGCATCAGCTTTGACTGTGCTAAGACCACACCAAGACATCGTGGAGTGTTTCCAGTCCTAAAAGGGTGATGGGAAGTTGCTTTGGGTCCCTCACCACGGCCTGTCCTTCTCCGTTCTGCTGGCACTGTGAGTTAGATAAATTATGTATAACTCCGTGGAATGGGTGGATGGGCAAGAGGGTTAAACACATCAAGCCAGACACCATGGTCACTAGCAGTGAAGAGACTCAGTGTCTCAAAGCCTGCTTTCAAGAATATCATAATACAGTAGGTCTGGGACTTAATGAACTTGGCAATAAAATGGTGACATGGCCTCAACTTTCTCTTTTCACCCAGAGAAAGAGTTGGAGGTCACTGCAGACTTCTTAGTGCTGGGACTTCCAAGCGTGGGAAGAAAAAACAAGCAGTAGCATGAGTCCCTTTTCCACACATATTCAACAATGCAAAGGCCTGGTGAGCAATCAGACCACAGGCAAGAGGCCTGAAAGGAGGTGAGAACCAAATATTTCCATCGATTTCTGCATCTGTTGCCCACTATTAACTGGTTCTTTGCAGCTGAAAGTTGCAGCAATTACCAGCCTAGAGGCAAAGGCAGGAAACGAAGGCAGCGAGCTTAACGAGTTGCCCACAGCCACTTGGTGAGCAATCAGAAAGGCAGCCCCATGTCTTCTGCACTGCTTGTTGGCAATAGGATTAGCACCAGACATTTGATTTTTCTTGTCATAACGTTTCTGGTGTTTGCAGGCAGTTGTTTACCTGCACTACTTTTGGGACTGGTTTGTTGTTTTGTTTTTGTTTTTTTTTTTCCAAAAAACTAAATCACTGTCAAACTCAGTGTTCAAAAATTCTATGCCAGAACCCCATACAATAATTCATTTTTTTCTGGAGGGTTTTTCCACCTCTCTGAGAGCTCCTAGATTCCTTTTCAGTCTGTCATCTTAAAAGGGCTGCATTTAATTCTTATTTATTTATGTATTTATTTATTTTAAGAATTCTAAGTCCAGGAACTGGGAGTAAAATCTTGTGTATCACAGACATGATCATATGGACTGGTAGAGCAGGAGGAGACCTGTTGTAATACACAGGCTACATTTCTGCACGAAGGTGATTCCCTGATGACCTTGTTAAAGAAGTTGTTTCTGAATTGAAGTACAGCGGGCCAGAGGTTTCAGAAAGTAATTTTACAACCCCACAAGATGGGATGCTCCAAGACATGGTACATTTTATTCTGCCACCCTCTCCTGACTGTCTGCTTGCTGCCTACATTTCCAAAGGGAAAGTTGCTCCCAAGTGCTTCCCCATTGATCCAAGACAAGGTGGTTAGTTTGGATTCTTCAGCAGCAGGTGAATCATCAGTAACATATTTCTGAATTTTCACTTGCCTGTTCCAGGCCCATTTCCTGAAAGGGATTGCTGCTGCTTTTGCTTCCAAAAACAGGGCTAAATCCTCAGTTCCTGTGGAGATGCTGAGCTTCCTCCTTTTCCTCTGAAAACCCTTTCCCCAAACTATTAACTATTTTACTGGAGATTGGTTATTCTCCTCTGAAAAGCTGATTGCAGTAAAATCTTCCTAGAAGTTCATTTTCATTGCTGACCAATGAGAGGAGATTCAATGGGGTTGAGGCAAAATTTGAGCAACACGAGTACAAAATTCCGTATCTTTGAATGTGGAGATGAAAACAAAGTTGTGAGACCAGCTGGCCCCCTGCTTCAAAACCAGGGGCCCTACTCTATCTTTTCTAGAAAAGTGTATCTTCTGCTTTTTTTTTGTTTTTTTAACATTTTTGCCTTTTTTTTTTTTTTTTTTTTTTTTAATTTTGCCTTGAAACTTACCCACTGGCTGGAAGAATAACACCTGCACTGGCATTCTCCATGACCTAGTGCTGGGAATGAAGGGCCAGGATCACCTCATCTGGGAGACCTTTTCTCCTAGGGTGTCAGAAAACATCTCACTGCCCTTACTGAAGAGCTAACACATCTCTGCTGCTTACAGCCCCCCTTCCCCTATGCTCATCAGTTGTGAGTGAGCATGAAAGTGTGTGTTTTCTAGATAATAGGAGGCTGCAAAGTTAAGAGGGAGATGAGGATTTTAATTGTCTTTTTTTTCTCCTGACACTGCCCCAGTCCTAAGTAGTCTGTAATGACATGGAGGCCTGAGGCATCATTATGGGTTATTAAACTCCTTTGTGGCCCTCAGGGATATCGAATGGAGCTGTGAAGGGAGAAGAGAAAAAACCCATCCTTTCTTGGAGCTGGTTACCCCCCTGTAATTGCTTCATGTGGCAGGCTGTAATTATTCAGTCTGTGGAGGGGAAGTGGGAGAGAAAGGGTGGGTGGGAGAAAGAGCATCACGGGGCCTTGGGCAGTCCTCATGGCCATCAGGGTTGCCATGGTTGTGATGGGAGGTCAGCTTGTCCTCACATTGCTGGACACTGTCCCTTTCTTTTGCCCTTGGTGGAGCACTGTCCCAGTGCAAGCCCTGTCCCTGCAGCTCCCTGGACCACTGGAGAGACCCCCACTCTTGCCAGCCTGGGCTATAGGTGCCTTTGCCACTGATTCACCCTGGGACTTGTATCAGGACCACAGGCTGTTGTTGCATGGAGATTTCTCCAACTCCTATGATGAGGGATGGTAGTTTGGCAGATGCAGTTTTCCTCTTGGTCCCCATACCCAAGGTGCTCAGGAACAGTGATTATTGCAAACAATGCTTTTAGATACACAACATGACATGTGCATCCAGCCAAAAAAGATAATATCCTTCTCCCTGCCCTGACAATCCTGCATCCAGTGGCAGGTGAAATGGATTTCCTAAGAAGCAGCAGCACTCTGCCCCATAATGCCATTTCTGGATTCTTTTTGGGTCTGCTTTAACCTTGAGGGAGGCACAGTCAGAGCTGCCCAGTTTATGGACTTTTCTGTCTGGAGACTAGTGAGGCAAAGCAGTGTCCAACAGTGTTTGCTCTTGCTGCTTGATGTCAGATTAATCCTTTAAAACACACAGCTGGATACACATGGCACCCACACATTCAAGGATGGTCTGTGTGGTTGGAGTGTGAGAAACGAAGCAGTGATGAAGACCCATCCATCTCTTGTATTTCCTTCATAAAGCTTCCTAAAGGTTCCTCTTCCTCATTAGCAAATCTGGTAGTTAGTCAAACATGACAAACATGAGACGAGCCTGGTTTGGTTTAACCAAACAGGCTCACACCCCCCAAAAGTCATGTCTGATAGACTTGGAACTTAAAACATGCACCCAAATAGGTGGTATATAGAGATGCAGATACAGCCTGCAGGAGTGACTTGTTCTGTTCCCATCTTTATTAAAGCACTTTACCAATTTTCTCCATTCTTTACATGAAGTGACATTTTAAGGCTATCCTTTTAGCAAATTGATTACACATTTGAATAACTGGAACTTGCTTTGATGTTTGGCTTCAGGTTGCTTCATCCCCAGCAAATGTTGTGCTAAAGAGACTTTTAAACTAAGTCAGTTACCAAAAATAAAAGGTCTAGCAAAACGGTTTATCTTTCTGATTTTAAGGTAAGAAAACAGTAAAAAGGAGAAGAGATTAATTAAATTATATGAAATTTGTCTTTGTCCTGAAATTGAAACAAAAGTCTAAAAAAATGCTAAAATTCCATCTTCTACATGCTGTTTTAGAGGTAGTGCAATCCAGGAGAGTTCATCCAGGATTACAAGGTTTTTGATAAAACTGCTCAAATGATTAAAAAATATTCAAATATTCAAAATATGCAATTCTTGTGCCTCTCCTCCTACCCAGGTCTGTTTTTCCTTCCCAAAGGAAATCCCAGTGAAGCTGGGCCAAGCTTGGCAAGGCCTTTCATAGACAGCTCTCTCGTGTTGCATCAGTCTGTCACACTGATGACTCTCTGAAGGGTTTTAATTAAGCATTTCTGGAGTATTTAGCCTAACTATGGCTTTCTGCCCTTAACACCTTTACAGGTTCATCTTAGACTATCTAACACCACCACTGCATCAACTGGCCTCATGTGACTGTAAAGCTGCTTAGGACAACTTCTTCAGCCATGCAAACAGGCAGTGGCTGCAAGAGGCACTTTCTTTGCTTTCTTTATACGTTCATTGACATTAATGGAGTTATAGAATCCCCAGTGAGGGCTATTCCTTGATGTGTAACATGAAAGATATGTAAGTTCTACATTTGCGGCCTCTTTTGGAGTTGGTGCTTCCTGCTGGTCTTCAAAGATTACCTTTAGATGACCAATATGGTCTCAGTTTGCTTTTAACTTCTATTTCCATAGGAGACCTACTTCCTACATACTAGGGAGCACTAGCAACAGTGCTAGCAACAGAAGCATTCAGGCTTCCTAAGGCAAGATACTGGTGTAGCCTCAGACAGACACCTGTTGTTTGGAGGAGCTGTTTCTGACAGTCTACTGACTTACTGCTTTATTCCCCCCTATATTAGAAAGGGTTAAACTTCAAACCCCACAAAAAACATATGTTTTTTCCCCCCCCTGATCCCTGGAGAGGAACAGATCTCTCACAGGGTAAAAGTCAGGATGATTTGCTGTGAATGACTTCTGTGGGATTGTCTGGGGTGACCATCACTCTTCACATTCTGTGGCTGTGATTGGAGTAAGATAGAAATGATCCAGCATGGGAATGAGCATCATACTGCTTGAAAGTCCTGGCTGAGGGAATCCCTGAGAAAAACATTCCTTCAAGAAAGTCAGGACAGTACATGGAAACATGAGACAGCATGGGTGGCAAACTGCATGAGATCCTAATCTTCTTAAATTTCTTGGAAAGATTAACTTCAGCAGGAGCTGGCCTGTGCTTTAAACAAGTGCTGAGCCACTGGCATCCCCTAAACCCTTTGATCTCTCAGCCAGGAGGCAGTCCATTCCTGAGCAGGTGGGCAAGCCTGACCACTGAAGACTGCCATCACTCCTTAGGTGACAGCGGGCTCTTGGCAGCAGCACGAAGCAATGCCAAGAATCCTCTGGTGTGTGTGTGGGCTGGACAAACTGTGATATGGCCAGGTTATGGAGAAGGGCTGTGGAAAGAGCAGCCTGCAGCGGACACAGCCAGACACCATGCCTGGGGCAGCAGCACAGGAGTGAGTGCTGGTACCCTGGGCAGTGTTCCTTGCTCCCCAGCTTGTCCAACTACTATGGTCTGCCTCATCCAGTGGCACACCAAAAACCAACCCTAGCATTGTGTTAATTTGTACCTCCTGGTGAGTGGGACCACTCCACAAGACCATCCCAGCAGCACCCTAGCAATGCTGCTCCTTGCCCAGCTGCTGAGCAGCAGGATGACTCAGGACCTGCCCCCAGATGTTTTCTGAGAAGATCCTGTCACACCAGGCAGCATTACCCTCCATCAGTTTGGTAGGTTTTTTATCTTGTGTTTTGAGCATCCAGGATTTAGCAGAGGGTGAAGCTTTAGGAGACTCTGAGGGGATTAGGGATGAAATTAAAGCAAAGCAAGTGCTTCTCTCAGTGTGTGAGGTGGTGCCACTTGGGAGGATGCAGAAGCTGGTGAAAAAGAGCCCCAGTGACTGCTGTTTAACCCCTTTGGCTTCCACTATACCAAACATTGGGATGTCCTCAGCACCTGCAATAAGAGAAGCTGTTCCACCTGACTTCAAATTAATTTTGGCTCATTGCTGGTCCAAATCTTTAGCTGCTGCCAACTGCTTACTTTGAGATTCATCTTCCAACCTCTAGCCAGTTGGGGCTTCTCAAACTGCCTTGGTGGGGCCTTCAGCATTGATCATGCTGTCTGCTCCCCTGTGTTTGCAGGGGATGGCAAACATTAAGGCTCTGCGGCCTTGAGGAGGTCAGTGGGATGTTGATCCTCCAGGGCAAAAATCATCATCATGCTGGCACAAACTCAGCTGTCCTGCCATGGGGAAGACAAGCCAACAACACTAACCAGGTGTCTTCAGCAGATGTTGAGGTCATTCAGGGTGAGCTCTCTGGCAGTCAGGTGGTGAAATGCGACCAGCTTCCCCACTGCCGGGATTTGTGCCAGTCACTGGCCTGTCCCCAGCAGCAGTGGCTCACACAAAGCAGAACCTTGTGTTCCCACAGTGATTTTTGGGGTGGGAGAGCTGAAAAGAGGAAAGGGCCACTTTTACTTGCAGCAAAACAGAGTCCTGGGATGTGTCCTGAGATGCCACCCACTGTCACAGCTCCAGCTGTCCCTAGGTGTCTGGTCTCTTGGGAATTACTGCAAGAGGAGCAAAGCCCTTGGGAAGGCAGGATTGAGAGGATTTTTCCAGGTTATTTGCTCTACAGCCCTTTTCACTTCTGAGGACTCGCGGGGCCCGATCCTGTCATCCTGCAGTCAGCATTCAGTGGCCAAACCAAGACACAGGGTGGTGGGAGAACCCTGAAATGCACAATGCTTGGAGGAGCCAGGCATAGATGAGAACAGCATCCAGCCCCGCGGCTGCCTTGGGGGAATCACTGTTATTTTCCTAGTCCTTTACTGCCTCAATGACTAGGCAAACAAGGGGGGAGAAAAGAGCTAGAAGGGAATGAATCTCTTCCTTTTATTTCATCCTTTGACAGATCAAAATCCTTTCATGCACGTCCTAAGCTGGGAAAGCAAATGTGTCGGACTGAAACACAGCAGGAGACTGAACCCCATTAAGAAGAAGGGTGGAAAAAACAGAGTAGAAACCTTCTGAGCACAGGCAAACAGGTGGGGGGGGAGGGTGTCTGGTCTGTGAAGGCAGAGTGTCTGCAATCTTTGTAGCGATTAGATTTAATGGGACAGAAACGTTTCTTTCCTTCACGTCCCCTCCTCCTCTCAGCCCGAGGGGGAGAAGGGAGGGAGGTGGTGATGGGGAGGTGGCAGGGAGGGGGGGAGAGAAGATTTGAAAGAGTCTTTGACGTCAGCCATGCCCTATAAAAAGCTGGCAAGGATCTGGAAAGCGGAGAGCAGAGCTCGTGGAAGAGCAAAGATGCCAACCCCGAACATCTCCACCTCTGCAGCCAAAGGCTTCCGCAGGGCGGTGTCAGAGCTGGACTCCAAGCAAGCTGAGGCCATTATGGTAAGACAACCCTACCCCACTTCTTTCCTTCCCCCTCTGAAAACTGCTGCCCTTCCTGCAGGTAAAGGCAGAGGCAGGGATAGATGGACCAACACTGCCTGTGTGGGAGTTCCCCCACATGGATTCTCTCCCATCTCAGGGCTCCAGGATGGCAAAAGGAAATGGCCCAAACAGTTGTCCTTACATAACGGTATATGTGAAATGAAAACATTTAGGGGCATGAAAGCTTGAACTAATTCAACCCCCATCCTTCCAATCAGAAGCAAGGAAAATAACCCATAGACCTAAGGCAGGAATAATAAGGAATCCCCAGCATGAAAAACTATTTGAAAATCTTAATGCTCTCCTGGTTTCAAGGCAATAAACTGCAGAGATTTCACCTGTTTCAGCATAATGAAAAATGTGTCTGTCATTTCAGACAACATGCAAGACACAGGCAAATTAATCTGTTTGCTGCTGCTGTGTTTGCAGTTTCACTCTCTCCCAGCACATCCTTCCCCCATTTCTTTGCCCAGCCCTCCCTGAAGTGGGATTAGCCCAGGGAATGCTTCTGCAAACACCAGATCGGTAGGTGTTGGGGAAAGGGGAGGAAAACTTCCTGCTGAGCTGTCAAGTGCCTGTAGGAAGCCAATTCTGGCCAACCCATTTGATTGGCTGTAGGGACAAGGACATTTCACCTGCTAACACAAATGCTGGGGCAAGCAGGAGGAGTGTGGAGACTCACAGTATGGGACAGGCCTGTGGGTCAGAGATGTGGTCAAGCTGTGGGTGGCCCTGAAGGAGCCAGAGCAGCTGGTAGCAGAGGGTGCACCATGAGGGGTCCCCCTTGGGATGCTTGGCAGCAGGAAACCCTGGGATGGAGCTGGGTTAGGAAGGAGATGTGTTTGGCAGATGTGCAGTGTGACTCCAGGAGATTGGTCACAGAGCTCCTCATTTCCCTCCCCTATGTTCACTGTCATTTTACCTGCTGTCCTCTTAACCCCATGTGATGCTCTGACTCAGTAAAATCAGCCTCTACATAGTGAGAGGTGTTTTGGAGAGTAGAGTGTGCTTGTTAGGAAACAAGGAGGCAGGTTTGCTTTCTGTAATAGATGGGAATCAGGGAAAGCTTTCCTGGCACAGCCGTTTTCATTCCATTGAATTAATGAACATATAAGTGGTTCTTGAGAACGCGGTGTTTCCCGGGATGCTCATCAAATCAGTATTTGAGACACTTGTTTTTGTCTGGAGAAGGGGAGAATGTTTGGTTATCACACACTCTGGGGTACTTCATGTTTGATGGGAAATGGGCCACTGAACAAAGGGACCAGAGGAATTTGGGTCCACAAGGTGTGCTGGCAACAGCATGGCAATCTACTTGGGGTGAGCAGCTCCTCCAGCCTGACATGGTCATAAAACCTCGGTCAGTCTTTGTGTCTTTTCTTTGAATGGAAATTCTTAGAAAAAATAAAAAAATTAGCCCTGTGAGGATGACTGTGAGAGAGGGGTGCAGGAAAGGCTTTGCCCTTTGCTCTCACCTAGCACAGCAGAGCTCCACAACCCCAGCACTTTGCTGGCTTCTACCAGGCAAGAGCCACAACTCTGCATTTGTACGTGACATCACAAGGTCTGCAGACCTTGTGGTGTGGGCTTGACTCAGCCCTTGCCCACCACTACACCAGCTCTGGCAGGTCTGGGGTGTTCCCTTGCCCCCAGGGACCAGCACCCTACTGCAACAGAAACTGTGCAGACTGTGGGGGGGAAAAGAGACCTTTGCAATTCCAGAACTTGCCTACACTGGTGGGTATTATACATGCCAGATGGGCCAGACAAGCATCAGACTCACACCATGGAAAAATCTTTTATTATGTATTTAGTTTTTCTTCTTCTAATAGTTTTTACAAGACAGGTTGGGACTGGAGCTGGGGTTTGGATATGGAGCACACAAGCAGAGCTAGACAGGAGACAGCATCTGGGAGCAGTACCTAGGGATGTAAGGGTGGGACATTACTGTCCCCATGCTGCAGGGAGGGAAATAGGCTTTATAGTCCTTCCTACTTGCTGCAAATAATGTGCAGGGAAAAAAAAACAAACAACAAACAAACAAAAACCAAAACAACAAAATAACTCAGAACACAGTATTTTTAATGACTCTATCAACCTGAGTTGCAGTAAATTCAAAGAAGGAAACATGAACTAAGAGGGCAAACTAACCCTTCAGAAGAGGTGAATAACTGTATCAGACTCAGGCCCTCATTAAGCAAATAAATGCTTTGCAAAATCAAATTAAAGTTTTCCCTGTAGCTAGATATGCACTCAGGGAGCATATCTAACTGCAAGGCAACTTGGAAATACGGCGTAACATCATCTTCCAAAGAAAGGAAGACATTTATCAAGAGAGATTGGTTTTGGGAGTTCATATGCCAGATTCCTAATTTCCAGCAAAAGGAAGTAATAAATACCCCAGTCAGTGTAACTGTGAGGGGCAAGGGAGGAGACAAGGAGATGGGGAGCGTGCAGCCAGGCAGTGTGTACTGGGCAGAGGAGGCAGCAGGCAGGTAGGCTCCTCCCAGCCATCTTCTAAGCAAAATTCAGCCTTTTTTTTTTTTTTTTTACTGGCTCAAACATGCCAACATGGAGCTAAGCACCTTTCAGGATCCCTTGACAGGCACCCTGCTCCTGCCTGCCAGGGGCCACCCAGTCCCAGCACGCAGGTCTTACTGGTTGAAGCTGCCTTTCTTGGTGTGGCTTTTTAATCATACAAGCATTATCGCTATGAAAACTCCTCTCAGTCAGGTTTTACCCTAAGTCTAAACATCAGGGTCAAATTTCTCTCCTCTCCTCTGTTCCACTCCAGAAGTAGAATCATAGAATCATAGAATGGTTTGGGTTGGAAAGGACATTAAAGATCATTTAATTCCAACTCCCCCTGCTGTGGACAGGAACACCTTCCACCAGACCAGGTTGCTCAAAAACACTTGCAAATGGCCTTCAGCACTTCCAGGGAGGGGACATCTTGCTGCATCTCCATTCCTCAGGGCACAGGGTAATGAAACACTCATAGCTACTGTGCTGCCTGGCTTGGGATCACTGCAGAGCCCTGTTTCTGTGGCTAACACAAGGCTGGTTGCCCTGCTTATTGCAGGGACTTTAAACTCCAGCTTAGCTTTAAACACAGTGGTGATATAAAACACATGCTTAAAGCTGAGCACATGCTCACAAGACTTTAAAAGTTATGGCTGAGGACATTTATTAGATGTCTCCTCTCTTTGGGCATGAATATTATCAATTCAGACAAGCAGCAATGTGTGATTATTTGTTAGGTGTTCTGTGCCCCAAGGAATAAAGGAGTTGAGGATCAGCAAATACAATTTCAGAGGGGTACTGTTATTAAAAAAGGACTGGACAGCAGTGCGTGGGCTGGTGCCTGGCTGTGCTGCACTCCTCAGGCTGCTTTGCAAATGTCAGCTTTACACCACTGAAGCGTCCAAGAGTGTTTTCATGGGAGGCATTAGTTACCAAGGGTAGGTTTTGAAAATCAGAGAGAAAAATAGGCAGGTAGACATTTAAAAAGAAAACATACTCTGAATTTTCAGAAGGTGGGGAAAGCACTGCTTGGTGAGCATCTGTCTCTTTGCCAGTAATTTTCAATGAAATCAGAGGGAAAACTGCAGCCAGTCCCACTCTATATGCAGGTGCTGGATGGCTTTATGTGCTCCTCCTCCTTCAGTGCTGCCCCAGGTTTCTGTAAGCAAGCTCTGAAGGTTTGTCATCTGGTTTGGGTATTTATTGAACACAGAAAATTGGAACCAGCTGATTTTCTTCTAAATGAAAAACTAGCTGTAAAAACACCAAGAACAAATCAGTTAGTATGGTAGCTGTTTGTATAACAAAAGAAACAGTAGTGACTAAAATACTTTGTAGCTCATTATAAATATAAACAAATGACCTTACACAACCCCATATGCAGAGTTGCAGCATTTTAGGTGTAATTCCAAGTCAAAGAAATGTACATGAGTTTGTTGAGCCAAAACAAATCTCCAGATCAGTGGGGGAATTTATTTTCTGGGGTATATGAATGCAGTTCCAGTCACACTTCATTGGGCAAGCATCCACTTAATGTTAGAAGAAAATGTCCCATTGGATCTTGGGACCAGGATCCTGTGAACTAAACTGCCCTGCTAATACGCCTGCAAACAGGTCACTGCCTTCTGGCCAAGCCACAGATAGAGGCATCAGCAGTCCCTCATAATCTGTCTCTGCTCAGATGACTTCAGGTTCATCTAATGCCTCTCTGGTTGAGTTTATCAGACACCTGAAAACTGCATAAGATTGTTTCTGGTGTTTATGTTTGTGGGTAGGGGTAAGAGGAGAATCCCACTCTGTGGTTATACTACAAGGACATTTTACATAGATTTTTCCTAGAGCTCCACAATTCTGAAAATTTAATTCTAAAGCCTCAGTTCTCATCACTAGATTTCCCTCTGCAGAGCCAGGGTAGTCAGTTCAACCTTCACCTTCTTCCTTTGCTGAGACACATCAGTCACACCTCACCCATGTAGATTATCTGCCAGTAGCTGGAGGAGAAGAAAGAGCAAGGAAGAGATTATTTCCTTCACCAAGATTCCAAGATCCTTTAATTATTAATTTACAGCACTTTTTATACCCTTTTAACTTCATGGTAATTGGACAAGAAATCAGCCACCCCCGGGGGGTGATTGGCTGGGGTGCCACAACACCCATAGTCAAAACATCTTTCTACTGTTTTACAAGCAAATGCCAGCAAGGTCACCGCTTAGTGAGAATCTTCACTTTCCCATGGGAAGGAAAATTCACTTGCTGCAGCATTTTAACGCCCTTACACCCAGCTACTGGAGATGCCTCTGATCTCCTCTGAAGCTCTATCAGAAGTGTTACTGGTTTCTGTTCTGCCTCCAGTCTCCACGGTTCATTGGTAGACGTCAAAGCCTCATTGAAGATGCCAGGAAGGAAAGAGAGGCTGCAGCTGCAGCCTCTGATGCTGCAGAGTCTATGGAGACCATTGTCTTCGAGGAGAAGGATGGGAGAGCCATGCTAAACCTCTTCTTCATGCTCAAGGGATCCAAGACTTCACCACTGTCCCGAGCACTTAAGGTATTTGAGGTGAGTGCCTAAACTGTGGTGTGGGACTCAAGGGGCACACTACAATTTTCATGGCTATTCTGTGAAAAATAGCACCTGAGTCTACTAAAGAAGATTCAGACTAGGTGTGTATACTACAAATGATCAGTTAATTGTCAGATGTCCCCACAGTTCCCCACTTTGCTTATGCCTTAGCATGTCCTCACTTTCCATCACTAAGAATGAGCCGTACCTCTGTCTGGCAGTGCTGTTAAGCATTTAAGGCTTAACTTTGCTTAATTACTGGATCTAATTACAAAGTCTCACACTTGCAATCCACATGTGGCTTGTAGTGTAGTCTGACATCCTCCTCCACTGCTCATCACTTCAACCTCATGTTCAGGGCTCTGATCCCACCTTCAAAGCAAGCTGTGTGCCCTGCATGGCTGCAGACCAAACTTGCCTTATTTGTGGGTCAAGGCTTTGGCAGTCTCTGAATGGCATTGCCACATTGGTCTTTGCTCACAGAGTTACAGGAACAGCCTGGCTGTAAAACTGGTATATTGTTTTCAAAATGATCTCTCTACTTCAGGGATGAATTTGAGTAACATGTTAAAGGTTCTGTTGGTCCCCCCTAGAGATTAACCCTGTATATGGCTTTAGTGACGAAGAAAACTGGTAGCTAATTGAGCTTTTTCAATCTAGCCAGAAAATTAATGTTGCATTATCTAGGATCTCAGTACTATGAATGGAAAGGTTGAGATAATGCTGCTTAAACAGTAATCAAAACACAACTTGCTTTTTATGTAGTACATTTTCATCCAGAAGGATTCAAAAGGGAGGTTCTGAGATACGTTTTATCTACAGTAGTTTAATTTCACTGACCTCAACAGTGAGAGGAGAGGACAGTTTGTTCCTATTAATCTGTCACATGTGTTGGAAGGGGCCTCTGTATGTTTCTAGTCCAGCATCCTGCTCAGGGCAGGTCCAGTCATAGCAGGTTGATCAAGGCTGTGCTTGTTGCTTTTAAATATGTTGGTTTTGTTTAAATATGTTGCTTTTGGCATGTTGTCTACAGTCTTGCTACTACAATGCTCTGATGATCTTATGAAAAGTGTTTTGAGATCTTCAGCTATTACAAAACATCTTGCATCTCCCATAAGAGGACTTTTACAAGAAAAGCTGTTTTCTGACAAACAACTGGTTTTTTTTTGTCTCCAGACTGAAAGAATCTCTAAGGCCAGCTTGTCAGACAAAAGCCTTGGTGTTACCATGTTTAGGGTCTCCTTCCTAGAAGTGCATAGATAAGTCCTTCAGTATAACATTTCAAATGCAACAGACAGCTTGACAAGTATGAATTATAGACATGTAGGCTCTTGTACTTGGTAGATTTGAGGATACACTGTAGGTAAAGTCTGCAATTTAAATATTTTTAAAACACCAAGGAAGAAGCAGGGGCAGCTTATGTTCAGATATGATTTGCTTTTTCCTGGAGCTATTTACTTTCTTCATCAAGATCTTTCCTAGTTAAAGAAAAAAAAAAAAAAAAAAGGAGCTCTTTGAGCTTGTCACAGAGAAAGCTTTAAATATAATCAAAAAACAAGCATGTCAAGCCACAACAGAGGAAGATTCATTCCCTAGATCCCTCTGGCAATGCAGGTAAAAGATATGAAAGCAGATGGACATAATGACATTTGCCTCATCATGAACCAGGCTGCAGGGAAGCTGGTTTCACTCTTCTGTATGTGTTACATGCAGCCAAAACATAGGTAATGCAATCACAGCTGTCAGATTAATGCAAAGGTATTGATTGTTGAGGGGACAATGTAATAGTGAAGTTGGTAGGTACATTAAAAAACACAGTCCTAAATTGAATTTACCTGTGGCATTGTGTCTGTTCCTACTCATCTTTCTGCCTCTGATTAACAAAAGGAAATCATGTCCCTTTGTCTACCAAAGGTATTGAAGAGACTTTGGAAAGGTTGCGTCATTGTGCAGGGACTTGGGTTTGTACTGCCAGTTTTCACTGAGTGAAAGAATCATAGAATGGTTTAGGTTGGAAAGGACCTTAAAGATCATCTAGTTCCAAACCCCTGCCATGGGCAAGGACAACTCTCACTAGGTCAGGTTCCTCAAACCCCTGTCCAACCTGGACTTAAACACTTCCAGGGATGGAGCATCCACAACTTCTCTATGTAACCTGTTGCAGTGTCTCACCACTCTCATGCCATTCACTTCTGGGCTACGAGTGCATGGTGCCAGCTCATGACCAGCTGTTCACCCCCAAGTCCTTCTTCTCAGGGTTGCTCTCAATCCCTTCATCCCCAGACTATATTTGTACTTGGGATTGACCAGGTGCACCAAACCAGGTGCCAGATTGCACCAATCCAGGTGCAGGCCCTTGCACTTGGCCTTCCTGAACCTCATGAGGTTCACCTGGGCCCACCTCTCCATCCTGCCTAGGACACTCTGGGTGACATCTCTTCCCTCCAGCATGTCAACCACAGCACTGAGTGTCATTGACAAACCTGTAGAAAATACCCACAAACCCACCAGGGCCCCTTGGAAGACTATAGACTTCTTTTTGTCTCCTTCTTTAGGGGAGGTCGGTTCTGATCTCAAGCCCAACCGATGTCGGTTGTGACAGGAGAGCCCCAAAGCCAGACCGCTGCGGACTGGGCGCGGCTCAGCCCCCGCTGCAGCACCACGGACAGCGCCGCTGCCCGAACTTCCCCCAGCCACCTACACTCCAGCCCGAACTCTCTGTTGATACAATCTTCTTTGCCGCTTCATGGAAGTCTTCTGCTGTTAGTGGTTTAGCAGCCCACTGGTTTGCCCTCCAGGAGGAAAAGCTGTGGAGTTAATGGATAAGTCTGTTTATCTCAGAGGGGTGGAAAAAACAGAAAAAGGGGGACAAAAAAAAAAAAAGATAAGAGGGAGTGCCTCCCAAATGTATCCATAGGGACATCTTTGGGAAGTACCAGTATGTATTTCAAGTGTTGTTTAATGTTTTTGTTCTCCTTTTCCATGTCCCAAAAGACATTCGAAGCTAAAATTCACCACCTGGAGACCAGGCTTAGCCGAAAGCCCCGTGAAGGGACTGCTGAACTGGAATACTTTGTGCGCTGTGAAGTCCACAGCTCTGATCTCAATACTTTCATTAGCTCCATCAAGAGGGTAGCAGAAGATGTGAGGACAACTAAGGAAGACAAATGTAAGGAACTTACAAACTGGTTCACTTTTGAGGTGGAGACTGTTGTTCACAGGAAAGGGGAAGGGCTGAATTTGAGCAAAACAGAAAACACTGCTGCTGGGACACCTGAATCCTGAAAGCCACTTTCCTCCTTGTCAATTTCTCCCAGAGTCCATAGGCCATTTTTCTGGTGCCAGATTGTAAAAACAGAAATAAGAGATGAAATGTCATGCTTTGTTCACACCTCTCCTACAGAGTTCTCCAACCCTACTCCAGTGTTTTATATTATAAATATGGTTTCCTACCTACATTAAAGGAACTCTGTTCAGATCCAGCACTGAACTACAAGACACTCCTCATTCCATCCTGTTATGAAGACAGGGTGATTCTTGTCATAAAATATCCACAGATATGTTCAGTGATTGCTCTACAACCAGTTGGACCCCTGTATTTGGTGGTCTAGAATCTAAAAACCAGTTTTCATCTTTTTGTTTAATTTTGTCACAAAATACTCTGCTGAGAGGTGGATAGGGAAGTCATGAGATGCAGATTGTTTCATTAGACCTGAGTCTAGGGCAAGAGTGTTGAGACTGTGGGACTACTGCCCAACAGGCACAGCTGTATCATGTGCTGTTTGGTGCATGTGTGCATTTGTTATGCTACATCAGATGTATCTTAGTCAACCTCACAAACTCTTCTCAGCAGGGTATGCTCCATCTTCACTTCCACAGCCAGTTTTTATCTTTCTCTCTCCCCGCAGTTCACTGGTTTCCCAGAAAAATCTGTGAATTGGACAAGTGTCATCATTTGGTCACCAAGTTTGACCCCGATTTGGATCTGGATCACCCGGTGAGTTAGTCTGTGAGGGCACATCCTCACACTGGGGTCCTGAGCCTTCTCTCACAAGCAGGGAGCCGTAGAGCACATACTAGTGCAACTGTAGTGCAGTCACCACCATGAGAGTAGTTTCTTCAGACAGTGTTGAAATTTGTTGGGTGAGAAATTTTAGTAACTGATTAAAATTCCTGTCTCTGCTCCTATTTGTCATCACAGGGCTACTCTGACCAAGTATATCGCCAGAGGAGGAAATCAATAGCAGAAATTGCTTTTCACTACAAGCAGTAAGTCTCTTTCCTGACATCCTCACAAGGATAATGCCATGTCAGTGCAACTTGTTGGGAAATCTAGTGGGAGGTGTCCCTGACGATGGCAGGGGGTTAGGAACTAGATGATCTTTAAGGTCCCTTCTAACTCAAGCCATTCTATGATTCTAAGTCACTGTGCTACCTGCATGAGACTTCTGTTTTGTTTTGTCTCCCCATTCAGCCTTGACAGTTCTCTTTGTGTCCCTCTTCTCCCCATGTATTCCTGTCTCTTCTTAATTAAGAAATGTCTGTGACAGTGAATTCATACATTGATAAAGCTAGAGTGATCCTCCTGCATAACAAAAGCCACATATAATCCCATCAGACCTCAAACTTCATTTTGAAATGTAGCATTTCTTTTAGAAAGACATTGAGTTTTGATTTCAGTGTGTCAAGTCCTGAAATATCCACCAAATGCCCAGAAAACTTGTTCCAATGGTTCATTACTCTGACTGTGAAAAAAATGGGGAGTTTATTTCTAGCTTGAGCTTTGTAGCTTTAGCTTTTGCCCAATGGATCATACATGTCTTTCATCTGTTAGATTGAATTCTGTGATAAGATTTATTATTTTTTTTTGCTGTGAAGGTATTTATAGACTAAATGGTTCACCTCCTAACTCTCTCTGGTAAATTAAATAGATTCCAGTAATGGTCTCGTCCATATAGATTTAAGGCTATGTCCTGCACTCCTGCTTAATACTCCTGATATATGCAGTGATAGCACTCGGCCTCTTCACTACAACATTAAACAGAGCTCTAATATTCGCTTGGGTTTGTAAAATAATCCCTGGAATCCTATTCAGTAACATTGCCTTGTACTGTAGCATCTCCCTCCAAGCAGGACTTTAAGTGTGGATTTCTGTAGTGAGCTGTACTGAAAGCAGGCTATGGATACTATATGGGTCACCTTCTTGAGCTACCCCTGTGACTGGTGTGATCCCAGCATGGCTTTCTGCTCCATTAGGTTTCATGTTCTTTTCAGATTTGAAGCCGAGACTGTAGATATTGATGTTTGTATCCTGTACTAATAGTAAATGCACAGAAAGTCTCTGTGCCAGCGAGAGAGTCGTGAGGGACACATGAAGAAACACTGTCCTGTGATCATGCACCCATTTAAGATGTCCCACATCTCGTCTGCAGGTCACCGTTTCTGAGCCACAGTGAAGCATTCCTTCAGGATGTTAATGGGAAAGGAACTCTGCTTTATTGTTCTGATATGTGAATATCTCCTTTATTCAAATACAGAACAGAAGGATTTAGGAAATACAATTGCTACTTATGATGCAGAAGAGGCAGAATTGTCATTCTTCTTTAGTTTGCACATATTTGATTTTAAGATTTTATTTTCTTACTGTCCTTAATCATACTGATGATATATTTTTCTGCAGTTCAAATGTATTTGATTTTGCTTATTAGATGCCTTAATTTCCCAGCCATTGATTCATTCTTGGAGCTATCAGCCCCCTGATGCTCAGGCACATGGAATTAATGAATTTTCATACAAAGTTTCCTCTTTTTTATTCCAGTGAAAACCACCTTTTTTTCCTCCTTTTTTTTTTTTTTCCTGGAAAATATTATGCCTTCTAAGCTTTTGCTCATCCCTTATTCATTTATTACCTCTGACTAAAGCAGTGCTTTTCTCTGTCACACCTGAACAAATGACCCAGTATTAAGGTTTCATCTTTCCTGTCACTATCTTGTTTGGTTTAAAGAAAATTGATCCACATCATGCAGAGCTTCTCCAAAGTGCTTCCTTCTCAAAGAGCAGAGGAGCCTGGCTCATGCTCTGCTGCTGTCAGTACCAGTGCATTTGTCTTGCAGTGGGGACCCGATCCCTCATGTGGAGTACACGGCGGAGGAGACCGCGACCTGGTGAGTGCTGATTTAACCTGAGACCTTTATTGGCTTCACCACTAGAAGCTGGGAATCAAAACCTGAATGATTAGAGTATGACCTCTTGAAAAATGTATCAGGAGTGCAAGCAGCCTATTTACTGGATTGCAATAAAAACCAGTAACTCATTGCATGGTGTTTTATGGTAGGGACTGCATTAATTACTTTCAAAACGGTGGTGCTCTGTCTCCCTCTCTCTTGGGGCTCCACTGACAGCATTTGCACACTGCAGCTCTCAGAATTTTCCTCAAAAGGAGCCTCCCTAGAGACCAAAGTAGATAATTTGGAGTCCTGCTTCTCTAAGGAGAGCTGTCTTAGTAGGAGCCACCAAACAAAGGGCAATTACTGTACTTGCAGAAAGAAGTATGAGGCCTGTGGTGAATATCTGTGTGGTACCTCTATGGCCTTATTTAGGAAAATGCTTCCTTTGAACATCATTATTTCCAGGAGTGTCACTGCATGTATCTGAAAAAAAAGGCCAGCTCATACGAGCTGAGCACACAGCCTCATAAACAAGGTAATCTCTGCTTATATTGACTGTCTTCATAGTGTGACCTCAGGAGCTAACCTACAGGGAATATCTTAATTCCTTTAATGTCTTATTAACACCATCTTCTGACCTTCAAGGTGAGTAATAGGCCTGTGCAGATACAACTGCTGTCTTTGCAGGCTTACTTTAATATGTGTCTGTATGTCTACATACACCTTTCATTGTGCAGACTTAGAGTTAGTGGTAGAGAAAGGCAAAAGGACAAGAAACCTAGAGGTGTGTGTTCTTGATAGTGTATGATGAGAGGACAGGAGAGGACTAGATATGTCAAGCCACTGAAGGTCTGCCACCTCTTGTCCTGAAGGAAGGAGGTGTACAGCACCCTGAAGAGCCTGTACCCCACCCACGCTTGCAAGGAGTACCTTGAAGCTTTCAGTCTACTGGAGAAATTCTGTGGCTACAATGAGAACAACATCCCTCAGCTGGAGGAGGTCTCCCGCTTCCTGAAAGGTGGGTGTGAGTCTGGGGATCCAGAGTCTTGCCAGGCTCTAGCGTGATGGTGGCAGCTACAGCTGGGAAACCTGAAACCAAAGGAGGAGCGTGTGAGCTGAGATTTAGGACTAGAGCTGGTGGAGGCTTGTGAATTGCTCAGAGGACAGGGTAGTAGACCAGGACAGATAGATAACAGTGGTGGGGTTTATAGCTAAACACAGTGAGCTGCAACTGAAGGGCAAGTCCATGATCCCACTGAGCACCTAAAGAGCAGCTTTTGCTCCCTAATAGGAGCAAAAATATTAGGTTTGGCACAGCAGAAGCCCTTGAGCTTCCAGCTCTGATGCTTTTGATGTCTGTACTGGGAACATGGGACACAAGCACAGCACGTCGGCCGTGCACCCACAGAAACAGTATGTGCTGTTTCAGAGAGGACTGGCTTCCAGCTCCGGCCGGTGGCTGGCTTGCTGTCAGCACGGGACTTCCTCGCCAGCCTGGCCTTCCGCGTCTTCCAGTGCACGCAGTACATCCGCCACGCGTCCTCACCCATGCACTCTCCTGAGCCGTGAGTAGCACCTGGCCCCAAGGGCCTCCCCTGCCTGGATATCCCACCTGGACAGCAGTTAACTTGCTCCCTAATGGGCAAACCGTCCACTGCTGACTGCGTTTTCCTCCTTTCTCCCTGGGCATTGGCAGGGATTGCTGCCATGAGCTGCTGGGGCATGTCCCGATGTTGGCTGACAAGACATTTGCCCAGTTCTCTCAGGTAAGATAGTAATCTGCTTCCTTGACCCCAAGAGGGCAGGGCACAAGGTGGCAACTCAAACCAACCCTGTCTGGACACTTAAAGCCTTCTTGCTCTAGGATTAATTTATATTAAACACGATGTTCAGGAACTCTAGTGATGGAAGAACCCTAGTACAGAGTGAAAGTGTCAGAATCTGCAGCAAAAGGTATTTTCCATAGAATCATTGAATTGTTTGCATTGGAAGGGACCTATCAAGCTCACCTAGTCCAACCCCCCTGCAGTGAGCAGGGACATCTGCAGCTACAGCAAGTTGCTCAGAGCCCCAGCCAACTTCACCTGGAATGGTTCCAAGGAAGGGGCATCAGACATCTCTCTGGACAACAGGCCCTGCTAAAAAGTCTGTCCCCATCTTTCTGACAGTCCCTTTTAACTGCTGAAAGGCTGTAATAAGATCTCCCTGGAGCATTGTCTTCTCTAGGCTAAACAACCCTAACTCTACCTAACTGTCCTCATAGCAGAGGGGTTCCAGTCCTTTTGTCTGAGCATGATGAAGCCCCAGCAGATGTGTGGCAGTACAGGGACACAACATCTGTTGTCTCAAGGCAATAAAACAGCTATCCATGTGTAAGGCCCTCAGATCAAAGTTATCCTGATGTTTGCCCCTTCATTTCTCTTCCCAGGACATTGGACTGGCATCTCTGGGAGCAACTGATGAAGAAATTGAGAAACTCGCAACAGTGAGTTTTCCTCTGATGGGGTCCCAACCCCTCCATTAGCACTTCTGCAGTATCCAGGGGATTGCTTCAGCCAGGTCTTCCCAGATTTGCAGGCTCAGAGCCCTTGCCTGAGTTGCCTCAGCCCTGCTCTTTCATGGGGACTGCGCAGAGTAAAGATCAGTTAAACAGCAGAGCTTGCTCACATTTACCCAGTTTTCTCGGGCACCAGAGTATCATCAAGCATCATATTCCTAATGACAGCACTGCTGGGACTCTTTGGGATGGGATCAAATTACACCTGCTTCCTTTGGCTCTCCCTCAGCAGAGTGACCTGTCCTGCTTCAAGGGCACTGAATGGCAGCTCCATGCAGCAGCTGGGTGTGCAGGGCACCATCCCAGGGACAATTTGTGTGTGGCAGCAACTTAATTTAGCATTTTTCTTTGGCAGCAATGGGTGCAGGGTAAGGAGAGGGGACAAAGTGCCAGGCACTTGTTCGTTTAAAAAACCCCAGAACCTGGCCATGATTCAAGGAATCACAAGTGACAGGGAGATGTAGGTGAGGAGCAATGTTCCATATAAATTTCTTTTTTCTCCTTTTACAGCTTTACTGGTTTACGGTGGAGTTTGGGCTCTGCAGACAGAATGGGATAGTCAAAGCCTATGGAGCTGGGCTCCTGTCTTCCTATGGGGAGCTCATAGTAAGTGTCAGTATAACTTGTCTCTGCTCTAGACTCTATGCAGCAAAAAGCCTTCTTCCTCTACACAACTCCAATGACTTTACTCAACCTCTTCTCCACCTTGGTCTTTCACATACGTGCTCTCCAATCCCCTTAATCTCACACTGGTGTTTTTCTGCTGTGTCCATAGCACTCCTTGTCAGATGAACCAGAGGTGCGAGACTTTGACCCTGATGCTGCTGCTGTTCAGCCCTACCAGGACCAGAACTACCAGCCTGTATATTTTGTGTCTGAGAGCTTCAGCGATGCCAAAAATAAACTGAGGTAGGACTAGGCAGTGAAGAGAGACTCAAACAGAAAGAAATGAAGCTATAATGTATTGAAATAGGGCTTGACACTACAAGTGCTTTCAGTTCAAGGTCTCATAAGTACTCTGGAAACTGTTGTCAGGTCTTTCAAAGTGAAGTTCCTACAGGGTCCAACTTCAGTCACTTGGATTCCCCCAGCCTCCCTTCCCCCCTCCACCCCCCCAAAATACATTGGATTTAAGAGTGTGGGGGGGTGGAAAGTGGGAGGAGCTCTTGGAGAGTTACAGACTATCACCAGTTCCCAGGGGAGGCCGAGAACACAACAGAGGGTTGGAGGTCCAGAAATGAGAGACCCAAACCACCCACCAAAACTGCCTCTGTTTCCTTGCTGCAGAAGGGCCAGGTGATACAGATCAGGTCCCAGCTGTCCTTCATGGGAGCATCTCACCAGCATATGTCTTGAAACAATGGCTTCTGCAGCATGTTAGTCTTTGGTGGGTGTCTTGGGAGAGGGTTGAAGAGCTGCATTTTCTGAATTTAGGATGCAGAAACAAGTTTGTCTTTCTGAGCAGTTCCTGGGCAATGTACCCACTTGTCATTCAACCAGTCAAAAAAAACCAGAACAACAAACCCAGGCATTATTAGTAGCTCACAGAAACAAAAAAATATAAACTTGATGTGGATAGATTTATCCATGGAAAAAAAGGAGGTTCTGCCTCCAATGCTTCACATGGATTAGCAAACCCCAGACAGCATCCCACCAATGTAGGGTTTCCCCATCCCATGAGATGGCAAACAGGATGGAAAGAGGCAGCTCTACCTACAGACATCTGTTCAGAAGAGCGTTTCCTTGGTCATACACAGAATTACTCATAGGAGGAAAAGTCAATGATCTAACATTTGACTGTTAAAGAAAAACTTTGCTCTATACCATTTTATTTTAGCTTAGGAGAGGGATAGCGTGGGACAAAGTATTACACAATATATATGACTTTGCAGTTCCTGCAAGTGGGATATTTCATATAAACGATGTGGTGAGGACTGTTATATTTCAACTGCTGTTTTTATTACCCTCCCTTGCACCCTTCATGCAACCAGAGTCCAGCTGCTCAAAAGCAGGATCCTGGGGAGCCCATCCTCTCACGCACACTTTAAAAAAACCAACCCAGCTGTTGTCTCATAAGTTATGTCCTTGCATTTAAAAAAGAAAACCACACCACATGCACAGCCAAGATTAGGCTAGAGGGCTTTGCCAGTGACAAGTGCCATAAATGATCCTCTAATGAGCTCAGAGACCACCCAGACATTACTCTGTGAGGTGAAAACATTTAAACAGCTATATTTTATGCATTACTGGCAGCTGTCACCATGGAACATGATTATCAGTGTTATCCCTCAAGGAAAACCTCTTTTCCCAGAAAGAAAAAAATCCCAATAGTTTTGTAGAGTGGACTTTCATCCTCAGTGTCCTTCCAGGTACCTGTGTTGTACTTGCATGCTTTAAAAAACTGTCAGTAACCACACCCATGTTGGAGGGCAGGTTTCTAACCATTAGCAGCTGTGGATAATGTTAATAAGCCAGGGAAGCTGAGCCTTGCTTGAAATAAGCAATATCTTTTAGGTGGACAATGTGAGTATGCAGAAAACCCCTTTGCCTTTATTTTCAGTGATTGCTTAGGGACGTGGTTTAGTGGTGGGCTAGGCGGTGCTGGGTTAATCATTTGACTTGATAACATTAAAGGTTGTTTGCAGCCTAAATGATTCTACAGTTCTTTGGCAGCTCCCTGCAATTTCCAGCCTGTGTCTTTGACTATGTTGTCCTTCAGCGCTATTTGGTATTTTTCCCCAGTTTTTCCTGTCAAATCCTGCCCAGCCTTCCCCAGCTCATTCAGTCCCAGCCAGAGGAGCCGCTTTCTGCGAAAGGGATGTTCTTCCCTGAGCCCTGCACCAGAGCAAAGCTGCGGTAGCCACAAGAGGGTACCCTAAGCTAAGCAATTCAGGAGCGAAAGGGTGAAGCCTCAACAGAGGCTAAGACCCTGCCTGTTGCTAGTGCTGCTTGTCCTATCATCTTCCCAGGCCTTTCCAGTATGAGACTGTAGCCATGAGTGCCTAAACATAGAACCGCAGCTCCCTATTTACACACCTAGTCAAGGAAAAAGAAATAAAAATCTTGTCAAGTGCATCAATGGAACAAGAGGAAACTGCTTCAAGTTATGCCAGATGTTTGGTTGGATATTAGGAAAAATTTCTTCATAGAAGTGGTTGTCAAGCTCTGGAAGAGGCTGCCCAGGGAAGAAGTGGAGTCCCTCTCCATTGTGGAATTTAAAAGAAATGTAGATCTGGTACTGAGGGACATGGTGTGGTGGTGACCTGGTAGTGCTGGGTTAACAGTTGGACTTAATGATCTTAAAGGTCTCATCCAATGAAAATTATTTTACGATTCTAAGTGTACAAGACTTAGTGTTGGTGATGAACATGAGCAACGCTGGAGAAACCTACCCTTGATTTGTTTCATTTGACCATGTCCTTCTTCATTAGCAAGGTAATGATGAGGTCGTTCTCTTGAAAGTTATCAAGTAAAGTCAGGTTTATCACTGAGACCTAGACTCCAGCTGCTGTGGGTGCAGTAGAGCAGTTTGCTTGAGTACATGTCTCTAGTGAAGCTATTCCCATCCTCTTGTCCAGGCCTGAGCTACTGCCTGTCAAATCAATTCTTAAAACAGCTTGCAGCCAGTTTCCCCCCCTACCCAAAGCAGAGATTAGTAAATAAGTGAATATCAGAAAGGATTTAGGAATATAATACTATAATACCATGGGCTTTCCCTGCAATTAGCTTCTAAATCTCCTTGGAATTTCTAACAAAGAAAAGAAGAAATTTAAGTAGAGGATGTCTGGTGATAGCCATGGAAGTGACCAGTCCAGTGTACCCTCCAGTCTGGTGAAAGCCCAGGTGTTCAGCCCCTAGAAACCCACAGTCAAACTCATGGTCTCCCTTGCTGAACAGGAGGGATCTCAACTACTTCTGTAGCTCTGTGGAGCTGGAAGTGGGGGGAAACCAGAGATTTTGGGCTAACCTACAAACTCTGCCCAAAGGAGGCATTAAGCTGCTGTGAGCTGGCTACATGGTGATGGGTAGGTGGGAGGCTCGGGCTGCCTCACACTGGCCTTCCACACTCTTCCCTTGCAGGAGCTACGCGGCACACATCAAGCGGCCCTTCTCAGTGAAGTACGAGCCCTACACCCACAGCATCGAGCTCCTGGACAGCCCTCAGATGATCTGTCACTCCCTGGAGACTGTAAGGGATGAGCTTCACTCGCTGATTAACGCGCTTAATGTTATGAGTTAATACGAGAACTGGGCTCTCTCTTTCCCCTCTTCCCCTGCAGCCCCTAACCAGCCCGCTCTGCCCTCTCCTAATTCCCAGCTGATAACTCCTACCTGTCTTTCTCCAAACGTGCCCTGCTGCCTGTCACCATGTGACCCCCACAGCTTTCCACTTTTGTACATAGGGCCAGCTCAGAGGATGGCAGAGGAATGGACCCAAGGCCTGCTGGTGTGTTGAGTTGCTGAAAGAGGCTTAGCACAGACCAAAAGCATGGCCAAGGAAGAGGAGAAAAGCCTCTTAATTAAAACTAAAAATTTAAAAAAAAGGAGGGAGGGTGGGGGAAGAAGAGAATCTTCTTTTTTTCTTTTTTTTTTTTTTTCAATATGAGGAATAAATTAGCCTGTTTTATTAGCCCTAAAGCAGCTCCTATAGCAACTTTATGAGGAACTCTCTGTTTCCACCATCTCCTGTCTCTTACAGCCTCATACACTTGAGAAATGCAGAGCTGCTCTAGAGCAGCTGATTCTGCCTGAATCAACCCTACAAAATTTGAAATTTCACCTCCCAGCCTTCCCTCAGCTTTTTTCAAAAGGAGGTTCTTAGCCACAAAGAACCCCTGAGCTGCACCACCCCACCAGGTTGCAATAAGCACTGTAGCTCCCCTGAATCTCTACACTGACTGAAGCCAGGAGTTCCGTGTCTGACATAGAGCAGCCCTAGTCTGCCTGCGTGCTCCCCAGCACAAGCATCACAGAGCAAGACCTGGTTACCCCAGACCAGTCTGGGCAGCCTCTTCAAGCCCTCTTTTAAGAGCTCCCACAGTAGGGAGTGCTCAAGAGCCCCACTGCCATCCTTCACAGCAGGTAGCAGTCACAGCTATCGTTCCTGTGTGCTGGTGGCTCTGGGCAACCTCAGCAGCCCATTGGTATCCTGTCTTTATTGGTTATTGCAGACTGAGTGGGGCCACTGGTGTCCTGAGTTTGTCAGTCCTTGAAAAATTCCACACATTTTCACTTTTCCAGTTTGACACAGGTTACAACATCATCTTATTCTTAGATACCCCAATACCACTGTCACCTGAAGTAGCTCAAGTGAGTGACTAACACTGTTGCTGGCCATGTCTGAGGAAGGTAACACATGCTTAAGATGCTCAAACCCAGTTTCATCCAGCTTTCCCGGTATATATTAATGGCTTGATCTGACCTGAAGCTCTCTGTTTGCCTCCCCCTGCTTTTGCCCTTCTTATCTCCTTGCAGGCTGCCTCATAACTTAGCGGTGCGCTCAGAAGTTTGGCCCAAGGTTATGCAGCTGTGCAGTATCAGAGCTGGGCTTGGGATGTGTGGAGGCAGCTGTGGGGGACAGCAAAGGGTAGAACTCTGTGGAGTTGTTTGCATGATCAGTTGCAACATTGCTGTATAGACTTTTACTGTCCTTACCACTGTAGCTGATGTTTATTATTTTCTTTAAGGCTTAGCTGTTAAGTTTTGGTTCTTAGGTCTAAGTATCCTCCAATACTTATATGTACCATCATTCTCCAGTGTTGTTTTACAGTGGCTCAGTCATAACAGTTTAAAATTCATTACACTTTATCCCATTTCAGAACTTCACAGACATGCTTAACCTCCAGTTCTCTCGAACTTTAACTACTCAGCTACTGACAGCACTTAGTATCCCACCTGCTTCAGTCCTTCCTTTCTGTTTCCTTTCTTATTTGACATCCCCCTAAATTCCTCCTAAATTGCTTAGAAGGCCATTACTGAAATCATCAGTTCAACACTAGGTCTATCTGCTTCTCCTCAAGCTGTTTCTCCTTGGAGGATTCTCCCGTAAATGAATAAAACTACCGAGTTCATTCAGTTATTGTAATTTTAGAGCACTTTTTCCAAAGCTTCAGCTAGGATTTCCCAATCTGGGTGGATACAGGTCTTGAGCTGTAACTCTCAAGGCTCCCTTAAGAGCTGTAACCATTTTTTTAATTTGGGGTCTTAAGTTATTACTATGAAATTAAATAGCTGGAATGAGCTATGCAAGACTAAGGCAGGCTAAGTCATAGCTTAGCTATCTAGCCATGAAAATCTTATTTGAGACTTCATTAAAACAGGCTAAAATAAAGAAAATCAAGCTCTAAACAGGCAAGCTCTAACAATGAAGCCTGTAGAATTAATGCACAGCTTGTTAGCAAGAACAATACCATGTTACTGGCCTGCAGGTCCCTGTTTCCTATCTCCTTTGGCAGCCTTCAGCTCCTGGGTTACTCTCTGAGTACAGTGAGGGTGCTGTAAAGCCCACAGTGACACCCAGCTCCTGGTCAGGACCAAAAAGGGAGTCTCCATGAAGGCATTCACTTACTGGCCTGGCCTCAAACCCCCTAAAGGTCTGATGGTGGTCTCCTCCAGTTCTCCAAAGCACTTTGCAGTCATTATCTGCCTTGTTAAATGTCTAGAATTAATGCAATTTATGAATAAGACCAAAGTTATTAATATGGAGTGAAAAGCCAAGTTAAAAATCCTTGCCACTGCAGGAGCCTTCAACTCCTCCGCCTTGCCTCAGAGTTTGCATTGCTGCTCTGTGTCAGCTGTTGCTTATTTGAAGGAGCTGTAGTGAAATCTGCTGCCCTACGAAAATAGAAAATAATCAAAACTCGAAGCATAAATGAGCCCCGACTAGAGTGCAAGTGTATAAACAGATCTGCTGCGGCCTGGCAGGAGGTAAACACCCTGCGGGCTGCACCCCCGGGTGTCCCAGAGAAGAGATTGTGCTGGGGAGGGATGGGAGTGCAGGGACTCGGGCTGAACCGGCGCCAGAGGTTCCTCTTTGAGGCATTTTCTGTGTCTGTGTTCTTGACAAATTCATGACAGATTCCAGAATTTTTTGGCCCCTTAGGGGGACATCTGAGAAACATGAACCCATTTGTATTTACCTTTGCCCTCATCTATTTAATATCTTAGAGGACTTATCCTATTAGTAACATAATAGGTCCCCTTCCATTATGTCTCTAAGGCATGTTCCTTTTTATCTGATTTCAAATACATTACTTGGCCCCTTATTTCATAAGCCATGTATGAATTAGACACTTCCTTTCCCATTATACTTATTTTTCTCATGTTGCTTCTGCAATCTGAGCCTTTTTCTTCTTTATCCTGCCATAATATTTTAGGGACTTGGACATAGGGCCACCAAAGAATGGGATATCTAAACAATAATATGGTAGGGTTGTAAACCAGTCCTAATCTGTCACTGCTTCTTAAAACTTATAATTTAGAGGTTAAATTTCCAGCCTGTTGTTTTGGATATCATCCTACAATTTTCTTTAGTCTATTTTTAATAGTCTGACTCATTTCTTTCGACCAGTCTGGAGGATTTCAGGTGGTAGAGTATATGCAGTCCTTGCTTAAACCTTAGGTTACTCATTAAGGCTTGAGTTACTTCACTTACCACCCCACCTCCTCTTCATCTCCTCTTCTCTCAGCTGCTGTTCCAAAAAACAGCATTTTTACAGCTCCAGTGGCTGTATCCTTTTTAGGTTTAAAAGCTTCAACCCATCCTGGAAAGATATTAATGGTGACAAAGAGATGTTGATACCCTTCTTTAGTTTGTGACAGTTTACCTGCATGATCTCTCTGCAGTATTTGCCAAGGCCCTTGCTTACCCAATGCAGTAGAGTTGGCAGCTTGCTTTTCCTATTCTGTTTTTGCTCCATTGCACACCTTATGCAGCTTTTATTTACATCCCGTCTTTCTTGCTTTTTTGGAGGCCATATAGAAATTCTTTGTGCTTTCCTTTCAGAGTACCCTATTCTTCTTTATGTAACTTATTATGACACTCTAACACAACTTGCTCTTGTTCAGCCAGCCACAATATCACTACCATCTTCTCTTTCAGCCGATTCCTGGTTCGGGCTGCAGTAAACAAAGTCTAAGTCAATTTATCTACTAAAGTGTTTCTCAGTATAGCTTTCAGTCTTCCCATGTACTTTAGCATCTTTTACATGTATTTTATTCCCTCTCTCCCTTCAGGCTTGTAAAGTAAACCTCCTTTTTTTTTTTTTCATGGGTGTCCCATTCTGTGCTTGCCATCACTTTTCTCCCTATCATGTATGCAATATTTTATTTTACTATCAGCAAAGTAGCTATCTGTAGAGGCATATTGTGTAGAGGGGTTTGTCTTACCAGCAGCCCTTGTTCCACTAATAGCAGTATCTTTAATTTTTCCTCATTGTTCCAATTTAGAACACTCCCACAAGTGCACAATGCCTTGGGTTTATTAATGGTTTCCTTTTAAAGGAGATCCACATTGGTTTCTATTTTGTCTTTGTGCTTAAGTATGAGTAGACTGGAGTACAACTGGACTCTCAATAGGGAAAGCCTCAAAGACCTTCACAGCCCAGACTACTTATAACCAGGCTTTCTTATGTTCAGAGAAATTGTGGTTCAGCCCGTGGAGTGGGGAGGACTCTTGCCACTTGTACTTGTCTTCTTCCACTATTTTTCTGGAACAGTACTGCTGCCACAGAACCAGCTTATGTTGAAATACTTAATTTTCCTTTGACTGGGAAATTAATGCAGGAGCTTTTCAAGTGGCTTCCTTCACATTATATAAAGCATCATCTTGCTCTTTGCTCCAGCTCCCTTCCTGATTCTTCTTCCATCATTTCCATAATGCTCTGCTGGTGCTCACAAAGATGGATATGCTGCCATAAGATACTAGCATGTTTATAGATATGCTGCCATAAGAAATTAAATCCTCCCAGCACTCTTCAGAGGTGGGATTGATTGGTGGGAGTCTTGATTTCATGGAAATCTTAACCTTCCTAGCATCCATCCATCATCTTGTTTCACCAGTTCCAATTCCCCAGCAGTTAACCTGGTGTTAATTGTGCCATGTACAAATTGACTTTTAAAATTAATATACCAAATGGGATTTTAAACTCAGCTACTTCTCTCTTGTGCCTCTTATTCTGTGGCTGCAGTCCCCCAAATATCATCCACATAAGACAATTTCTTTCCTTTGTCCCCTGGATACAATCATTCAAACACTTTCCTAATGCGAGCGTGTGTGGCAGGCAGGTGCTTGGCCCTGTGGGATGCAAGTAAAAGTATATTGTTTATTTCTTAATGTGAAAGCAGCTCTCCAAATTGCTTCTTCCCGTGTAATTTGCCATATGGGACTTTGCTGTGGATCATGGGGGTGCATTTGTGCCACTAGCTCTCCTCATTCAACCTCTGTCCAAGGAGCCTGACTCAGCCTTGGGGCTGCCAGGGGCCATGGAGATACCTGTACTCTGTTGGGAATAGGTGGCTAGGACATGGTGTCATGTCCTGCTGATGTTTGAGCAGCTCCCCATCAGTTCATTAAAGATTCTTCATCTTCTCAAGCTTATGGGATGATGTTAATACTGCCAGTTGCATCCTTGTCTTCCCATTCTTCTGGCTGATTTGATTAAATGCCTGTGGTGGCACCATTAAATGTTCATCGAGGAGATGCCCAAAGTGCAATGAATTAAAGCTGGTGGAGCACACGCTTTAATTGATTTACCACTTACTCCCCCTTTAATTCAAAATTTGAAGTCCTCCACTTCTGTGCTTTTGTTCCAGGTTTTAAATCTGCAGTTCCCTTCCTTGGGGGTGCACCTTTTTCATTTTAACAGCTACAGTGGTTTGATCTGACATACCTGTCTGCTCTGGGATGGCACTTGTCCTCTTTGTGAGATATGCTGCTATTTTCCACTTCTCTTTCTTCTCCCATTTGCTCATATCATCCTTGCAATCATCTTCCTCTGATGGCTCCTGATCCAGTTCTCTCCACCAGTTCCTGCAGCTAAAGCAGTTATTTTTAATTTTTGCATCCCAATCTGCTTTGGCAAGTGTCTAATTTTAGCTTTGCATTTACTATGATCAGGTCCCTTTTGAGCTCTTCCTTGCTCCAGGGTGAATCTGCACTAGCACTAGCTATGTTAATTCCTCCTTCCTTCTGCAGTTTTGCCCTCTCTATTTCTAAATTCATCTGATTCTCTAATTATCGCTGCACCCCCTTATTGCCTTTTTGGGCCACTAGATGGTATTCCTTTTCTAAAGACCATCTTACTTCAAGACACTCAATAGACTCATTTCAAAACAGTTTTCCCGTTGAAGCAGCTGATACTCTGAGTTGCCTGGGCTCGTCCAGCACAGATTGTTGCGGCTTCCCATACCAGTCCCATAGCAGAGGCACCGTGTCCTCGGGTCTCCCTTCATCCGCTCTCTGTATCGGGGAACATTTGGTCTCTATCACCCATCGGCTTCCTGCAGGCTGGAGAGGCGCCCACAGCCCCTGCTCTAATCTCTGATATTGTTGGGATTTCCTGTGGGCCCTCCAGTATTCATGGGTTTAGGCTTTTTTTCCTGAGTCTTTTTAGTTTTCTTTTTCCCATGCTTTCAGTTTTGTCTTAAGGTATCCCTGAAGTATTGTGCACGTGGCTGGTCACATTTGTAGAGGTGCCTTGAATGAGATCGCTCAGAGAAAAAGACTTTGAGGATCAACCCGGTCACACCCTCCACCAAAAGACATTATAAATTCCCTTTTCCTGACAGTGGAGCAGATTCATAGGATTGTTTGGCCACTTAGAGCTAAGCACGAGATCATGTCCTTTGGGTGGGTCATGGGAGCCTTTGTGCCATTTCCCCAGACCTCACCAAAGGTGGCTGTAAGCAATATAAAAAATAGTGACCTGGTGAGTGCCAAGGTAATGGGCCAGCCCAGGTTAAAGCTTCCCATAGATTGATCTTGGGCTGGCAAGGGAGGAAGAAAGGGGAAAAGCCTTCCTTAGATCCAGGCCCCACCGTACCCTCTGCAATCTGTGTGTCCCAGTGCTGTGCTGAGCGGTCTCTCACTGTTGTTGTCACTGCTGCTGTGGGTGGATCTGTCTGTCTTCACGTGTAAAGAAATACAAAAAGGAATTATTTTACATTTTTGGAATTGTGCTGCTGCTGATATGATATTAAGAATTAAAAAATTATATATTTCTGCTCTAGCATCCTGAGTTTGGCTCTTGCATCCTTCTGCTGTCCAGGTTGAAGTTGGCTGTCTTGCCTGCAGGCAGTATGTGGAATACAGCCTGGGGCCCATGATGGCAGGAAATGCACCACTTACAGAATCATAGGATCATTCAGCCTGGAAAGAAAGCTTTGAGATAATTTAAGATAGTTTGCACATGCAAGCTCTCATGCAGCTAACGTTTTGCTAACATGCAAAATGTTAACTTGAGGTCTGAAATGGTCCCTTATTTACAAATGAGCTGCTCTAAGCCTTTCTTTGCCAGGTTCTTACCAATTGCACAATTATGAGTGAAACAGTAATTAGGAGGTCTCTTTTAAATAGTAACATACCTAGAGGGTTGCCTTCACTATGTGCTTCCTCTCCCAGCTTTTCCCACTATTTCTGCTTGGTTCCAGTAACACTGGCCCAGGAGGAATGCTGGTGAATGCACTGTGCCTGATAACGCAGACTGGTTTGTGTGTAACCAGGCTATGTAGTCCCAATGTGAAAGGTGTGGAAGAACCTTCTAAGATCTTGCTCGCTTAAGTGTAGGGGCTATTTTAGATGACCTAAGGTGTCTGCTACATCCATTTGGGAGCAGTGAATGGAACACAGGCTGCCCAGGAACTGAAACACGCCCTCCAACACCAGAAGAGATGACAATGTCTCTTAAGTGTTCCCTGTTCCGGAGTTATCCTTATGTTTAAGAAAACTAATTCCAGTCACTGCTGCAAGCCAGACTTTTTACCTGAAAGCCAGACTCTTTCTCTGGTTAAATCCCTTCCAGAATCACAGACAGTGGAGGATTAATATATTGCTGGCACAGGTCTGGACCATGCATCCAGGCACCCCAGCAACTCTCTGAAAGGGAGTTTCCTCATTTAGGACTTCTATCTTCACAGTGCTTGTTAAAGTGTTACAGCTGTAATGAATTCATCTTCATTACACGCTTGGGAGGTAGAGGAGTACTCTTGTCCCTGTAAAAGGCTGACAGATAAAAAGAGGCAGAGAATCAGAGACTCAGACCAGGCACAGAGCCTGAGAAGTAATTACATGCCTAAACAGCTTTGGGAAGAAGCGTCTAAGTGGCAGATCTGGGGCTTGAACCTCTGTCAGCCCCCTCAGGACTGCATCTTTCTTCTTGAGCTGTGATGGTATGGATCAGAACAACTCAATTATTTACAAATCCTGTAGCCACAGGTACGTGTGCAGACACGCACCGACCCCTGGAGACTGGAATTGATTCGCATAAGGCTGCGGCTGACCTGAACTGTCACTCATATTGCTAATCCAGCTCAAAACAGGCTAGTTTTTTGTCCGAGGGACCAGAAGAGGTACTGCACTTTCCACTGCGAAGAGTTTGTTTTCAGTTTTCCTACACTTGTTCTTTACAATAAGAAAGCATTACGTTTTCTAGGGGAAAGATGAGCTTTTGACATTTTTCTGGCACAGCTGAATCAGGAAGTATTGGGAATGTCTTGAAAACTGATCACGACATTTTTGTGGGTTTTTTTATTTTTTTCACTGAATAGAGAGGTTTGCATAGATTAGGTAAAGGATTTAAACCCCTGTGTGACTGCACCCCAGATGTGCTACTGCTCTCATTTTGCAGCTGGTATAGTTGACAGACACTGGTCAACAAAGCAAGTGCTTGGAGATCAGATGTTTTTCAGACTTGCAAGTGCTGTGCTTCAAATGAACGAGGGTTTCTTCATGTCAGTTAACAAATTCACTTTGACTGTCTTTCTACATGTTGTATATCACCCAGGACCAGCTGGAACACAAGCACATGTTTACTTCTGTACTGCAAGACTCCCAAAGTCACCTATGTTCCAACAGGAATGGGACCCACCCAGGCTCCTTGCACATTCCCCAGATCCTCTCCTCAGAACCGTGGAGGGCTTAGGTCCCAATCTAAATTTCTCCAAATCCAAAATACTCTCTCTGGCTCCAACCAGCTGCTATCAAATGTTTCTGTATGTGATGTTTGGAGGCTTAGCTTGGAAAAGAGCAACTGGCTTGAAATTCATGTGAAACACAGGTTTGAATGAGACCTGAACCACTGCAATGCAAGACTGGACAAGCTCAGGGGTGAGCTCTAGCACCTGATGGGGTCAAGGCCCATCCTCATTGACTTTCCTGGAGGGATAATGATGCAAAATCTATTTTTTCACTCTTGACAGGTCTACTTGGTCTCTGTGATTATTTTCTCTGGGCACAGCAGAGTGAATTGATCTACAAAATATTTGTGGGGATGGTGGAGGATTAAGTGTCTCACACAGATAGTTCAGTGTAACAGTTGTTACCCACGATGGCAAAGAGAAAAACAGGGTGTGGTAAGGGAGTTGTTCATTTTCCTTCCACTAAGGCCAGCCTTAAATAACTCTCCCACCTCCCTTGGAGGATGAGACAAGATAATAAGGACAAAAATGTCAGAGCAAAGCAAGGGGCCCCTCTATTTACAGCAAAGGCCAAATCACTAACCAACAGATCGGAGCTTCCTTTCTAAACACCGATAAGCGGCAACTTTGAATTAACAGCCCCGGTTCCTCCACTGCTGTAAATCAGCCTGACCCCGACTGCCAGCAGCACCCCAATGCCTCCCCCTGGCCAGGGTCTCTCTGGCAGGAGGAGGGGGCTGCAGTGGTGGGCTCTCCCCTCCTGGCCCCGGAGATCCCTGTGCCTGGCTCCAAACACCCCCCGGCCTCCCCAGCCCCCTAACACTAACAAGCCTTATCAGTAGGATTTACACCTCCTTGTCTAGGAACCCACAGGCAAGCCCATGGGCCAGTCACTGGTGCGCATCCAAATCCTTAAAGTAGCTTTAAGTGCTCAAAACACTCCACTTACCCAGCGATAATTAATGATACTGGACCTGGAAATCCCCATGCCCTGGTCGAGGAAATCAGAGCACTCTACAGTGGGGTCAGGTTGACCACAAATGGGGAGGGGGGGTTAGACCTTCTGCAAGTCTCTGCAAGTCCCTGGCCCCTCCCAGCCCCAGTAGAGCATCCCAGGAGCAAGGGATAGCCAGTGTAGATTAATTCCTGGGAACAGCCATCACTCTCTCACAAGAGCAATGGTGGGTTGGGTTTTATTCTCAGGCCCTTTGGAGCAGAGTTGTGCCCATCGGTGAAATACCAATTACCATGAGGGTGATGCTGTGAGAGTGAGGGGGAAGGAGGAAGAAATCACAACTCCTGACTCAAGTCCCAGCCCAGCTGGAGGCATCTGAAGTGCTAAAGCTCAGAGCACCCTGTGAAGCCTGAGTGGGACCTCCAGATGACAAAACCAATTTCCTGGAGAAAAGTGGGGCCTTCAGGGCAGTGGCATCAGGACAGTGTTAGCCAAAATCTCCAAGAGCACCCTCATAGCAAAGAAAGGGTTTCTAAAGTAAAGTTTATTCTAGAAAACAGGGTTTCAAAGCTTCATATTTAAACTTAGCAGAAAGCATGGTTGGAGAATGAGCATGTTGTTCCCCAACAGCGTCACTTGCAATCCCCAGTTTTATTGTCAGGGAAACTGTGGCAGATGTCCACAGTGCACCCAGAGCTGCTGAGCTGAGCAGGGGCAGAAAACACAGAAGTATGTTACACAACCATTTATTTTTGATCTATGAGACCACTTTACATCAGGGGACAAATCCCATCCAAGACAGAGAAATCATTCTTTCGTATTCCAGCACTTCCCCCTTTACCCCTTTGCTGCCTCAGCCAGTTACAGCACCCATTACTTTCTTCTGGATCTGCTGCTCTCTGGTGGCCTGCCCGTGCTTTCCAGATCATGGCAAAGGGACAGGTCTTTATTTTTTCTCCAGGTCATCCATGCCTTTGCTTTCTAAATGGTGCCTGTGATGTCACCTGCTGTGCAAGTCATGGTGGTGGTACCATGAGACTTTAGTGCCTGCAGTTGTGGACACTGGAGAAAACTCCCTGAGGGACTCAGTGGCCCCTCTCATGGTTGTTTCCTGAGGTCAAAATCCTCTCTGGTTGTTCTTGTGGGCTCCCACAACATGAAGAGGGGCAGATGTGGTATCAGTGCTGAAAACATGTATTTTTGGATTGGTGCTGAGCAGGCTACTTTTCCAGTGCTTCTCCGCTCTGTGGAAATTATTTATTACTTTTGTTGTTCATTACTTGTCCTCTAGCAGGGTGTCATCACCTCCTCTAATGTTTCTCTGTCTACGCCAAAGATTACTTTTGGGCCATTAATAGCCACAGATTTTATCTTCTCTTCATTGATAAACAAACTAATTTGTTCTGCTGTGTCTGCTAATAGCTGTGTCTAGGAACTATTAGCAGCTCTTAGGTGCTATTTTCTCCTCTACCTTGTTAAAAAAAAAAAAATGTGGCCAGTAATATTTTAATACTGTTAAAAGGAGCATACCATTTTTTTCCATTTATATTTATAACCTTGCATATGATCTTCCCAAGGTGGGTGGGAATGGTTTTGGGAGCTTCACTCTAGAGATCATGAAATTTTTCTTGGGTACCTGTACTTGTGTAGAGATTTGAGGCTGCAGAGGCCAGAGGGTCTTGAGTAAGGTGCACTGAAACCAAATGGTCCCCAATGAGCTGGGCTAGCCAAAGGTCAGCATTTCCCTGCTGAGAGGCATGGTGTACTCAGGAGAGGTGGCCAGAAGGTTTGTGTTGCAAGAGGCCATTCTCAGAGCCACAGCAGACCTGGGAAATTCCCTTGTCCTCTAATGAAAGCTGCTGGCTCTTCAGAGTTGCTCCCTGGAGTGTCTTCTACCATTGAGCTGCTCCTCCAGAGGTGTGACTTGTACTCTCAACCCTTCCTGCTGCTAGCAGCTAACCCAAAGGTGACAGAAGCTGATGGGTTAGACTTGGTTGGTTACACTGGGCTTTGGGCTACACCCTTGTTTTTTGGAACCAAACCTTTGCACTCTAAGCACCAAGATAATATCCCTGGTCTGTAAGTGCCTGGAAAATTGTGAAGTCCACAGTCTGACAGGATCATCTCCCTTGGGCTTGGTGGCCAGTGGCATGCTGGCTGACCAGCTTAGGCTGTAGGAGCTGCTGAGATTACTTCTATCCCAGTGAGCAGCTCCCTTCTCTGCTTGCACAATGCCATTTCTGAAGCAAGGGCATCTCTCATTGTGTGGCTCCAGATAAGCCACAGAGCCTCACCCTTTGCTCTAGCAGCCCCCACCAAGCCCACTGTGGCTGCCCCACCTGCCACGTATCTCTGCAGGCATCACAGGTTTTGGCTGCAAAGAGTTCCATGGTCAAGCATCCCCTTTTGTGCCAGGTTCACCACCTTGTCCTTTGGCTCTCACCTCTACTGATGTCGAGGTGGCCACACGCTGCTGCTCCTCAGGTGCTTGGACATGCAAAGGAGAGCACAGCTTCTAGAAACCACATGGAGACCAGGAGCACCAAGGATGCTTCCCTGCTCCGTGCCTTGCTGCCAGTCCCCATTCCCCCATGTTGAGTGAAAAGCTACACCTCTGTACCTCAAACATCTTGAATGTGTTGACCCAACTACACATCCCCAGCTACCAGTGGCCATGCTGGGGCACCTCCCAGGGGTTGACCACACCCAAAAGCTGTTCTTGGGGGTGCAGATCCCTCCAGGTGCCTTGGGGACATGTCTTGGCAGGCTGCTGGCACAACACAGAGATGTATGGGCAGGGGACACCTCCTCTGGGGCTGTTTGTCTCACAAGCCCCCAAACTGTCCCTCCAGGGAAAGGAGGCAGGAGGTCACCACCATGTTGCTCTCTGTTCTTTTGAGGCAACACATACCCAGGGACAGACAGAGCATCCCCAGCCCCAGCTGCTGTGGGAGCTGCAGTGGGGATGTGAGTGGTGGTTTGGGGTTCCCAGCTGCTCTCCGAGAAGACACTCACCTCCAGACCTGACCTTTGCTGTCAGGAAAACTTGCACAAACTTGTAATTGGTAACTACCCCTGTAGAGGGCTTGTTATTTTTTTCAGGACAGTGTTCGAAAATGCTAGACATCTACTGTAGTAAAGATATTATTGTGCTGGCAATGGACTATAAAACTTGACTAGATGACACCAGGGATTGCCTAAACCTCATTCCCAACTGACGCAACTGCTTGGGGTTGGGGGATGTGAGCAAGGGAGGTGGCATCAAGTCACGTCCAGAGGTGGTTTAGCATGAAGGGCAGGAGCCCAGAGCAGCCCATTCCCACCCAGCCATTCCCACCCTTCTGCCAGGTAAAACCCAACATCAATCCTCAGATCTGGGGTGTCACAGGAGGCACATGGTGCCGAAACAATGGATAAGCTTTTGGCCCGTACCTGCCAAATCACTTAAAAATCCTGGGGAAACCCAACCTGTAAGGAGTGAGCTGAGATTTTTCTGTAGAAAAAGTTTTTCCATCGCAAAATGTGCTCCCCTGTTGGCCCCCTCTCTCAAGTCCCTGCTGACATGGGAGTTTTCCCTCTGACATAAAACTTTCCACAGTTTATATCCATTTTACATCCGGTTATATCACTGCCACAATTTTTCATATTCCAAAGGGCCATTTATGGTAAGAAAATACATTTTCCAATAAATAATCAAAGTAATCATATTTTGGAAGGGGAAAAAAAAAATCATAGTAGGAAACTTTTGGGAAAAAAAAAAAAATATAAAAAAAAATTGGCCCGTGCTGAACTTCGAGCCAGTGTGAGATCTTTTTTCCTTCCAATAAATCTTCTGGCTTATTTCTGCACCCAAACCACTGCGAGCCAAGAGGGATTCCTGAACGCTCGGGTACAGTCAGCCCTTCCCCTGCTGGGGCATGCAGCAGAAATACCATGAGCTTTGAGAAGCTACCTCCAGGTTTGGTTAGCCAAGAATAAGATAAGCAACAGACTAATTACAGGGCATTTCCAACACAAAATAAAATTACTTTTTTTTTTTTTTTTGCTACATCGGTGGGGTAGCCTGGGGAAGGGGAAAGCCCAGCAGGGAAGCTTACCCAGAAGGGAGAAGATAGTGGATAGAGGAACCTCCTTACAAAGTCCCACTGTCAGTAAAACACTAGTTCAGGTGAGCTCAGGTAACATTCAAAAGTGCAAGAATGAAACCCCTAAATCTCCATGTGTGACTAACAGGGGGAACATCTCTCTCTAAAGCCTTTCCAAGGCGACCACTGGCCTGAGGTCCATTGGACCTCACATGGTATGGTGACTGTAGCAGTTAAAACTGCAAAGGGGATCTGTAGGGTAACTGCAGGTTGTCACTTGGGGTGAGGTGTCAGGTGGGATCTCCTTGCTCTGGAGAAAGTGTGAGTGGCACAAGGCTTCTCCTGGCTTTGACAACCTACTTCAAGTGGGGTAAAATGCCAGGTTTTATCCTGTGTGGCTGCTAATTCCCCATCTTCTCCTGGTAGAAAGAAGGTCTGAGTAAGTGAATTCCCTGTACTTCTATCTTGCTGAAACATGAGACTCTCTTCATGGATATACCACTAGGTCATTCAAGTACATCCAATATCTTTTTTGAGGAGAAGGGAGCCAGAGATAGTGTTTCACGCTGTGCAAATGCTGCTAACTGCAGTTGAGCACCACAATGTGGATTTATTAGCAGGAGGCTGAAAGACCTACATGGCAGGGGCTGTAACTGATAACCTTGTCTCGCATCCGTTTGAGTCCCCTCCCTGTATGCTCATCAGAGATTGAGCACTTCTCAGGAGCCTTTTTGCAATCACAGTCATTTAGCAAACATACGATACTTCACACTTAAAGCCACAACAGGGCATATAGGGCTTCCTACCTCCCAGATACTGATGGATGGAATTGCTTTGGCTACAAGAGTCTGGTTTGAGTCTTGAGGCATTCTGCTGGTTTCAGTGAACTAACCTCCTTCTGATTTATGCTCTGTATGGTCAAGCAGGCTTATTCTAAGTTAAACAAACAGCAGAGTTCAAACAGATGAAAACGTCTCCTTTTCAGTGGTGCTGGGCACTTTCAGTCTCCAAATTTAGAGCAATGTGGTCTAAAGATCACAAAATCACACAGAATCACAGAATGTTAGGGATTGGAAGGGACCTAGAAGATCATCTAGTCCAACTCCCCTGCCAGAGCAGGGTCACTTAGACTAAGTAACCCAGGAACACATCTAGACGGGTTTTGAATGTCTCCAGAGAAGGAGACTCCACAACCTCTCTGGGCAGCCTGTTCCAGAGCTCTGTCACCCTCACTGTGAAAAAGTTTTTCCTTGTGTTTACTGTAAGCCTCTTGTGCTCCAACTTGCACCCATTGCCTCTTGACCTGTCATTGGATGACATTGAGAAGAGTCTGGCTCCATCCTCTCTACACTCACCTTTAACATATTTATAGACATTGATGAGGTCCCCCCTCAGTCTCCTCCAGGCTAAAGAGCCCCAGTTCTCTCAGCCTCTCCTCATAAGGGAGATGCTCCACTCCCTTAATCATCTTGGTGGCCCTGCACTGGACTTTCTCCAGTAAATCTGTCTTTCCTGAACTCGGGTGCCCAAAACTGAACACAGTATTCCAGGTGGGGTCTCACCAATGCAGAGTAGAGGGGGAGGAGAACCTCCCTTGACCTGCTGGCCACGCTCCTCCTAATGATCCCAGATCACCTCACCCCCAGCATTTTGAAAGAGACTTTTCAAGAAGGGCTGAGGAGTGCACAGGGAAATTATTCTTTAAGCAGGAAAAGGTAAGAGTGTGCTATTGGTGGCAGAAAAAAACGAGCACAGAGGTATCCAAAATGTTGTGAAAGAGTGAACAAGCTGGATCTGTTGCCAAATCACACTCATAAAAGCCAGTGGACCACCCCTGGCACATCACCTCCTATTAAAAATGAACTTTACCAGCCAGAATGGAGATCATCAGCTATCTGATGGTTTTCACTGGGGTTTACTGGAGATGTTTCTTGGTGTCAAAGAGACAGTTCTGAGCAGAGCCCCAGAAAGAAGATCTGAGGTGCTCAGAGCTCTCACCTGCAAACAAGATAGCCTGAGTCTCTGCTCTGCTTGATCCTAACCAGGAATTTGAAGGGGCAGATGTAGGTGGAAGGACGGGACCTGCCTTTCAGCAGACTAAGGGGGAAATACTTACTTCTGATTGTACAAAATTTCAAATGTTCTCTAACTAAAGCTTAATGCTGAGCTAAAATGACCACCCAAGGTCTCCTGCAAAATGCAGCTGCTGGACCTCATCCAGCCCAAGCTGTGGCCACGTGTCTCTCGTCGTGTGCAGCGTGGCCAGCAAGTGGGGCTGTAGATCAGCCTCAGTCCAGTAATGTGTTTTCCTTCCTCGAACACCTGACGCTAGCATGGTCTCACTGACAACTTGGTCCCGTTGCTGAATACTTTCTGAGGTGGCATTAATCAAACAGATTAAAGTGTTTACCTTTAATTTTACATTTTAGAAACATCTGTTGAGCCACCTCAATGCTAGCAGTACCTATTGCCAGCATTAGTGTAATTAGTAGTCATCGCAGCTGTAATAGCACCATTATCTCCTGCTAAAAGGGTCACTGATGGCTCAGGACAAAGCTTCGGGGAAGCAAAAAACAGGTCAGATGAAATGAGATGGAAACTGCAAAGTGTTGCTTCTATCTTCCCTTGTGTAAAGACTTGTGGATGCTATATAGAGAGAAATTAATGTGCACAAGCAGCAAAAATTTTGGCTAGAGTGTCATCAAAGAGGTGGAGCTTGCACTAGTTCTTTTGTCACTTGGGCTTATAAATATGGGAAAGAGAACGGAGATACTACTACCAACCAAAGAGTTTTCATCTCTCAGAGAAAACTTCTCTCCAGCTTGCTGTCACTTCCTTGGGTAAGTCTGATTTATATCCTTTTAGCTTCTACCTTTTTTGCAGAGTTGTTTTCTTAAGTTGATGTAGCTGGTGGTAATAAGTGCTGGCTCACTGGGCCAAGAAAATGAGGTCTCCTCAGATCTTTGAGCACATTATCTGGGTTTGGGCCACCATAATAAATAACAGCCCCTTCTGACTTGATAGAGACCGTTTTTCCTCTGAAGGTGTCTGCTGTGTCTTGGCTGTCCTGGGAGCATATCCTACAGGGCTTGGTGGGTTGGTTCTGTCAGTCTAGTTTGGCCTTTTGCTGGGAGACCAGGACTGATGTGAGCATGTGGATGGGAACTGGACTTCTGGTTATAAACATTAGTCATTTACTGTGACTCGTAAAGCCTCATGCAGAAAGGTCTTCTTTCATTTCAAGCTAAGGACATCTTTAGAATGTCCATCTGCTACATCTGCCAAAGTTGCTGAAGGACTTAAGAGGCTTGATGACAAGCTGTTTCTCCCTCCTAGACCTCCCTGTGTCTCCTCTGCCTCTAGGCCTCACCCTGCTCACCATGGCTCTCTGGATTCAATCACTGCCTCTCCTGGCCCTTCTCGCCCTTTCCAGCCCTGGGACCAGCCATGCAGCTGCCAACCAGCATCTCTGTGGCTCCCACTTGGTGGAGGCTCTCTACCTGGTGTGTGGAGAGAGAGGTTTCTTCTATTACCCCAAAGCCCGGCGGGACATCGAGCAGCCACTCGGTAAGTCAGGCTGATCTTGAGCGCAGTCGTGTGTGATGCAAAGGGTAACAACCAGGAATGTCCTTGGTGGGGAATGCCAGGAATACCTTTAACATACCAACACCATCACGTTGCCAGTGAAAAGCTCTACAGGTTAAAAAGGCAGATGGGAGGACAGGGAGGGAAGTAGGATTTATGAGGCAAAAGGAATTGGGCTTGAAAGCTCCAACTTGACTATTTCTTATTACACCAGCCTGGGAGTGTTCAAAGAGAATAAAGGTGGAAGTTAACCAGGAAACCTCCTTCTGCCCCAAGACAGCAGCGTTTCCCTTCAAGAGGCTTGCAGACCCCACAGCTTTAGATCAGCTTCTATTTCATGATGGTGAACTGCTGGTGGAGCTGCTTTGGTTCCCCTTCTTAGGACTTCTGGTCCACTGAGGATAGCAAGAGCCAGGAGACAGGAGGAGATGACAGCCTTGCCTGCACAACCCTGTGGTGCTGGCTCACTCACTGTCCCTGGCCTACCTCTTTGTGTCTGTGTAGCAATGCAGGTGGGATGAGGCAGTCCAGAGAGCTGCCCTTCCATGTGACATTTGTCTCTAGATGGGGCCAGGACCTGTAATGCTCCAGCTGTAATGCAAGGATGATGTGTCTCCTGGAGATGGGTACCTACAGCTCCTCTCGGCTTTGGCTCCTCTATGAACCCAGCAAACGAACTCTCACTTAGGTTCTCCAAGCTACTAATGGAGACTGTAAATAGATACTAAAGTATCTGAGCACTTACTATCTCTTTTTCCAGGACTTTTGCCTGAGCCACCATCTCTTTGTCACACAAGCTGGTTGTGTTTACAGTCTACTCACAGCTGGCTTGAAGGATGAAGACCAGTAAATCACAAAACATTGACTAGCTATTTCCTCTTCTACTTAATGCTGGGCTAAATCTTTCCTAAATTTTCCTTCTGGCACATGAGCACAACAATTTCTTGTTACTCTTGTGCCTCGTTCATTGCATCACACTTTGGGGACTTGGGGATTTTGCATCTTGTGCTGTACTTTCATATTGCCCTAGAAACGACATCTCGTTCTCACTTTCCAGGCATTTTTGTTGTTGTTGTTGGGGGCTTATTTCTTCTTACAGGAAAAAAAATCACTGGTTTATTTGACATTTTCTGCATTTTCACTGGGCTACTAAAACCTGAACACTTATGTCTGCAAGTTTTCTAGCTCCCACTAGCAAAAGAGACATTCTGTGGAGTTTTGCCTATGTCCAAATACCCCAATTCATCATTCCTTCTAAAAACTTGTCCCCAGCTGTGAACATGGACACACACAAACCCTTTTGCCATCATCTCGAGTCTACAGCCAGGCAGCCAATAGAAGCCAGCTGTTCAGGACCAGCTGGCAAATGCATCCAGCCCTGGGACTGGACTGTCCTTTCAATCCCATGGACATCCCAGTTGTCTGTCCAGGTTCCCAGAAGAGTGGGTAACTGCCTGAGGGGGGCTGCAGTCTCAAGCAGCTCATCTATCTGGAACAGACCAGCCCATCTTACCATCTTACTTACAAGTGGCTCACCCCAGGGAGGGTGCAAGGTTTCTCTTCCTCTCCATGCACCTTCCTCAATAGAATTATAGAGTGGTGTGGCTTGGATGGGACCTTAAAGATCATCTAGTTCCAACCCACCTGCCTTCCAACCCAACTAGACCATGTTGCTCAAATTTCTATCCAACTTGACCTTGGACACTTGGAGGGATGGGACAACCACAACTTCTCTGGTCAGCTTGTTCTGATGGTGAGACAACAAAGCCCCTGTATCCCTTTGTCCCTCACACTGCTGGTATCCACTCAGCTTGGCTCCTTCTGAGCACCACATGATTGTTCTGAGAGAGGAAACACAGAGCCTGAAGGTGCTACACCTGATGCTGTGTGATATCCCATGGCTTTTCTTTTTCTTCCCTGGCAGTGAGCGGTCCCTTGCATGGGGAGGTAGGAGATCTGCCCTTCCAGCAGGAAGAGTTTGAGAAAGTGAAGCGAGGGATCGTTGAGCAATGCTGCCACAACACGTGCTCCCTCTACCAACTGGAAAACTACTGCAACTAGCATGGAGGCGAGTGGCGGGCACCCCACAGCCATGGACACACACATACACTCCCTCTCCTTCCAAGCTAATGAATAAATGTCGTGGATCTCTTCGAAGGGCTGTGGTGGCTCATGCATCCACGACCTGGGGAGGGGGGCACTAGTGTTTACTTTAGGGTGTTGTCATCTGTGCTCGTGTAAGACAATTTTTAAAAGGGCCCAGAGCCACCCATCATTTCACATTACCCTTCTGCCATCCAAATCAGCTCCCAGAGAGGGAGGGAGGAAAGAAGGCAAGAAGGAGGGAGGAGGGTTACGGAGCACTGGAGTGGGTGTGCAGAGCAACTGGTGTCCCCAGTCCATGGGGGACAAGGAAACAGCAGAGAGGTTTCAAGGAGATTTCTCTTTTCAGGGAGACATTACAGGGGAGTATCAGTGGCATCGTCAGGCTGGTCAACTTCCTGCAGTTCATAGCCCAGATATAGCCAGACAGCTGGGAGACTGAACTTCCTTGGCTGCATAATGGAAACAGTTCAGATTAAGCAAAGAATTAAGTCACCTATTAATTGTTACCAAAAAAAAAAAAGTGGATGGGCACCATGACCAATTTAGAAAGCATGTCCAGTTCCCCCTTCTGCTTGTGGGAGGTCCAGGCAGAGTACCTGCTGTGGGACGTGTTTGTCATTCTCAAGTACTTGACAAGTCACGTGCAGAAAGCAGATTTCCTCCAAAAGGAGTTTTGCGTGTATTGGCCAAAAGCTGGTCATTTTAGGGCAGCATCTCTGCTCCTGTTGCTGCAAACCTCGTTCAAATATCTGGACCCAAATATTGCCACTTTCTGGGAGGAAAAGCTATTGTGGCAATGCCAGGTGTCCAGGGTGAAAGGGAGTGTGGGGAAGGGTCATGTCCCCTCTGCCAAGAGACTCCTATACAAATGTAGTGGAAGCTGTGCAAGCAAGCAGAGCGGCTCTGCTGAGACAAGATTGAGACTTTCTAGTGAATATCTGAGCTTTCCATCTGCACCTACCTGACAAAACTGTACATGTCTGCTGATGAGAAAGGTTGGAAGTGTGCATTCTAGAAGGGAAAGAGATGGTGTAGGGGGAGCCTTGAGTACCTGACTGCCAGACAGGTACTGGTACTTCTAAAGCGCTTCATAGTGGTGATGGAAACAGCTGGAAGAGGAAGGCTATAGTGGAGATACCACCTGTCAAGCCAAGGACAGGCACAGACTGGAGTGATCTAGAGCCTCATTCATAATGTAAGAGTTGCATCTTGCATGACAGAATTAACCCACTTGTGTTCAGTACTAGAGAGACCGGCAGCCACTTGCAGAAAGGTCAATCTCCTGAAACCAAGCATGGTGGTTCCTGCATCCACCCCAGAGCTGTTTATCTGCTGGCACTCCTGCCCTGGCAGCAATGCTGGGGCAAGGACAGCTCTTCGGAGATACCCAGCTCGTTTCCTGCTCTCTGCCATTATTTGGTTTGCTGGATTGTTTGTCTGCTTTATCTGAATGCTCCCAAATAGGACAGGTTGGGAAATTGCAAATGCCACAATTTTTGCTGGAAAATGTTAATTCATCAAAATCGGCACTTCCTGCAGGACTGGACTGATTCTGGCAAGGCAGGATTCGAAGGGATGAAGGGCTACAGGAGGTTCAGGTGCCTGCTCTGCAAACAGCGGGGCAGGGATTTCATCCTCTGTGCCCAACTGCCCAAGGCCACACTCTAACCAGCAGGGCCTGGGATACCCCAGGATGGACTCATCTCCTGCTACTGAAAAATTCCAAGAGCTTTCAGTGTGGGAATTGTTTTGAAATCTTAAGATGAGGCAGAACCATTGTCCTGGGTTGGGTTTGGATTATTTATCCCCAGCAGCTGCTGGGCCAATCAGCTGGGATGGGCTGCATCTGAGAGGGGCCAAAGCCAGAACAAACAACTGAGCCAGCCAATGGGATGTGTGATACCACCCTGAGCCATCCCCTATATAAGGGCAGGGTGGGGCCATTCTGGAGACACCTGTTTTCAAAGTACTGAGCTACTGTGGGAGCTGGTGGTCTCTTGGACACAGGTAGAGCCTTTTTATTTTCTATTGCTTTGTCTGTCATTTCTTCAGTACTATCATTAGTGCTGTTGTTTTCTTCTCTCTTTGTGGTGTTTTATTACACTGTCCTTATCTCAGTCCCTGGGTTCTCACCTTTTTTTCTTCCTCCTGATTCTCTTTCTTATCCTGGGGGTGGGGTGGGGGGGGGAAGAAATGGGTGAGTGGCTGAGTGGTGTTTATCTGCCAGCAGAGGTTAAACCATGACAACTACCCTCTCCTAGCCAGCTCAAGGTGCAGATCAATATTTTCTCTTGATGTTTGGATGGTAGGTGAGATGAGAGTATGGAAAGATGGGGGACCTAGCTTCTGCTTACCTAGGGCTGAAACAGAAAAGAGAAAGGTGAGGAGCAAAAAGGGGCTATAATGGATATTTCCCACCATTCCCCTGCCTTTGTGCCTCCTGGGGAAAGGAGTTGGTAGGTCCCTTGATGGAGAAGGGAAGAGGACGGAGGGTTTACCACCTATGATCAGGGAGGGACAGATTACCCTGTGTCTCTTGTGAGGACCTAGGCAGTCTGAGCTCTCTGTAGAGCACATGCAACTGCAGTTGCTCCCTTCTCCCCAAAGCAAGAGCTATCTTGGAGGTGCACAGCATATGGTGAGGTACATCCATCTCTGAGAGGTGCAGGAGAAAATACTACATCAATTTAAAAGCTGTGAAAAACCTTAAGAAAAAAAATCTTTATGAATGTACTTAACTTTTCCAAAAGTCAAAGTAACATAAAGGCCCAGTTCTTTGCTCTTTTATCTAAAAGCTACAGCAAAGTGAAGATCCAAGGATAATAGAAGTACTTTCTCTGACCCTCCACCACTTTTTTTTTTTTTTGTGGGACTTCAGGAAGGAAGCTGGAAGGCAGCCCTATGTAGGAGCGGATTGCTCCTTGGCTTGCAATTGTGATGCTGCTGACCTAGGGCCCCTGTGCTGGGACACAGTCCCCAACCCCACCCAAACCTGAGGATGGGCAACAGCTCAAAATGTCATTAACCATGGCCCAGGATGGGATTTCTTTACCAAATCCCTCTCAGACCTTTGTGCCTGTGCCCAGGCTGTTCCCTGCTCTTGGAGGTACTTTGGAATTGCTACATCTTAAGAATTCCTGCAGGAGAAATGACTCGAGGACAGGGAATGTTGCATCCACTGACTTCCCTCCCTGTTTCTCCTGCCGGGTTTTTCAGTGTGATCTTTGGTAAAAAATGCATCCAGCCCCCTTGATTCTGACTCAGCAGTTGCTTTGAAGTAATTTTTTGTGGTCGCACTGGGGCATCATGCCCAGCTAAAATATCTTGGCTGTGCTATTCTTGCAGCAAACTTCCAAACTTCATGCTAGTGGTGGAGGGCAATTTGAAGAGAATGCAAATAAAGGCTTCGTTTCATTCATGCTGCTTGAATAGAGAATTGAAAGCTGAGCCACTGAGGGGATTGCAAGACAAATTCTTTGGGCTGCTGAGTTGTTAACACTAGGGGAAAAAAAAAAAGGACCAAAGTTGCTCATTTCCTGTGTGTTAACCCTTATCCAAAAGGGATCCCCTCTTTGCTTATGGGGAGAGGGGAGTGAGGTGCCTAGGAAGGAGAAGGGGGGTGGGGAGCTGCTGTGGGGCACCAATAACCGGGGTCCTGGGTGGCTGGGTGACAGACTGAATGTCCTCTAAGTAGCTGGATGGGCTGCATGACTCCAGTTTATCTGGAGAGGAAGAGAAGGCTGCCACTTTCCTGGAGCTAATCTGACTCTGATTATTTCCTTTTCCGGGAAGCCACAGATAGAGGAGTGATGTCTATTACCCTGGGAACTCAGATTCACTTTATATAAGAAATAGTCAGACTATACCCTAGCATTTTTCTTTTTTTCACCATCTTGTCAGCTTTTTAGGTGATTTTAAACCTGCTTACAGCCTCTTTATCTGCAGCCTGATTCTTTAATGACTGACTTGCAGTGATGACTTGAGTTGGAAAGCATGTGGTGAGCAGATTTGGTGGTAACACCCAAAATTCCCTCTGATTTAGATTGACATACCAAAGACACTTATTTTGAACAACAACCAAAAAAAAGCCCTTTTTAAACTGGGCTGGAAGAAAGCTTTAGGTCAGTCTATAAATTGATGTGGAAAGACATTGCCAGCCCACTATCTTTGGGTGAATTATTCCTGTGTACCATGAGAAGGAAGGAGGCTGGTAGTGTTTTGTTTTTGTTGGGTTTTTTTTCCAAGCTCAATGCCAGGCTGGGTCGTACAGTCCCATTGGGCAGAGCAGGCAGGAGCAGACCTGGGACAATAATGGGAAGCAAAGCAAGTTCGTAGGAGCACATAAGGAAAGGATCTGAGCCTCAATCATTTTCCTCTATTCCCAGCCAGCTTCAGGAGCAGCAGAAGGAGGTGGACAAACCACTTGGGCTCCTCCAGCCTCTTTTCTGTTGCTGAAAGAGCTGGCTGAAATAAGAGAATTTTTTTTTTTCTGCCTGGTAAATGCCAGGATTTCCAGGATGCGTGTGGTTGCTCACACTGTAAATCCACACAAAGTGTTTTCAGGTTTTAGAAGAAAATGGGTAACAGAAATAAACTTTACTCTTGATTTCTAGGCTGTTGTCATTTGGGCTTTGTAATGTTGGGTTTTTGGGGTGGAGATATTTTACAGAGCTGCCAGCTTCCGAAATGTAACTTTTTGTCAGAAAATGACACAGCTTCCTCTTTTCTAATCAGAAAATGGAAAATCAAATATAAATGACATCACCTACCCTTCACTATTAATCATTCTGTGGAAGTCTCAGTGGAAATTTCTACCTTTTTCTCTGCTTATCAGAAGCCTCCTCCAGTTTAGAAGCTGGCACCCCAGCAGGGTCCTGGCTCTGCAGATGTGCTTGCTGGCAGATCTTGCCCACCTGACTTTCCAGCTTTTCCTACCTGGTATGGTAATGGCTGGGGAGATCTTTAAAAGTTATCCCCAGTAATGCTGTCTTGGTCCTTGGGCTTCTGCTGTTTCCAGGGGTGAGACAAATCCCGGTGAAAGAGCTTGATACCTGACCCACACTGAGAAGTGAAAGCACACCCAGGGTGTAAATGGCAGTGTGCTACTCTTCTGCCCCTGAAATTGCTTTTTCAGTCACTTTTAAAATGCCTGCAACATAAAACTGCCCACATGTTTCCACCTTGTTCTGAAATAATTTCAACCCCAAATAAGGAAAGAGAAAATGACCCACCAAATTCCAGTGGAATGGAGGCAGGTAATTTATTTATTTTAGTCCTAGTTCCAGAGTAGGTGTTACAAGGCAGGTGTCCCTGTGCACCTATGTGTCCTCTGTCTGACTGACGAGTGGGTGCTTTGTAGTGGTGGGGAGGGGATGGGGTCCCTCTGGCTCATGCACTGGGATGGGTGAGGGGTCCCTGGCTTATGGAGGTGTGAGATACACCAAAGGCTAAAGCCCCTTTTGAAAAGTGCTTTTCCAGCAGCTCCTTTGCTCCTGCATGATTGCTGACCTCATCCTGGGGACACTGAGTAGCATTGAGCACATGATGTCATGCCTGATTTTCCTTTATAGTTTTGAGTACAGTGCCTAAATGTCATTCTTGAGATGCTTGTTCTTAATCTTTGAGCTGTTGCTTTGACTTCTCTGTTTTGCTGTGCATCCCATTTAAGAGCATAGGTCTGGGAGTAACTTTCAAGCTGTTTGCCTTGGCCCTTGCTAGCCTCACGGTCTCTGTGCTGCCTTTATCTCCAAAAAGGCTTTTTCCATCCTGATTTCTTCATGTAGCCTGTGCTGCACACAGCTAGTTTCTGGAACCTTTCCTGAGGAATTCACTCCTGTTGGGCTTCACAATCCTCACAACCTGGAAAAGATCCTGAGGTTTCACATATCTCTTCAGAGCAAAGCAATTACATGTGGCTCTGTCACTGAAACGGGGCACTGCAAAAACGCTGGGAATCTGTTAAAGCTGCATTCCTGCGACAGTTTTCCCTTCTCCTGCAGTCCCGGTTGCTGCCAAGGGACGGAGTGCAGGGCAGACCAGAGCCTTGTCTGACCAGAGCCACCAGAGCAGGGTGGTATGGGCACCGGGGGCATTCAGAATGGGGTGGGGGGAGAAGGTTAATAAATACAGACCCTGCAAGGTTCTGGAGAAAAACCAGGGATGTGGGGTTGGTGTACAACTTTTCATTAGGGCCATGGGACAAATGTGGCTGGGATGGCCACAGAGAATGGCTGCAGCAATGTGAGCAAAGTGCCTGCCAACCCAGGGGTGCCTCCCAGTGGTGGTGCCCAGACCTAGCTGGCATGGTCACTGAGCTGGAGGGAAGACCAGTTGAGTTGCTGCTGCTCATGCTGTGGTCTTTGTTTAAAGATGATTTTTCTCCAAGAAAGATTTAGTTTGCCTTTCTAAACTTCCAGGTACTGGAACCACCAGTCTGGTAGTCACAGCCTAGGGCACCTTCGCTGTTGATTTGCTTGCCACCTGGCAGAATACCTCTCTGCTGTATGCATTGGGGAAACTTGTACTTATGGGGTGGTCTGGGTCAGATGGGTGTGTGTTTTGGAATCAGAAATCCCCTTTTAAGCAGATCTAGGTTTAAGTCTTCAATAACCTCCTGGCCCAAAGAGCCTATGCTGTGCAGCAAATGCTGAACTCTTCTTCCTCGCTCTGGCATTGAATGACTGCTAGAGCAGGGATCTATATTCTGACCGAATAGGGATGCTTCAAACAAAGCTGGGACGTCTCCTCGCCCAGCATCTCCACTGGGCTGGTGCTCAAATCCTTCCCCCCTGCCTGGTTAACAAGGCATTTCATGGCACCACAGTCCTCCTACTTGGCTATGACCCAGCTTTGACCAGCTATTCTGCCGTGAGATAGCTGTTACCCCAGACAGCATCTCTGCCCGGCAGGGATGAGGCCCTAACGAGGGGTTATTAGCTGATCATGAATCCAGCAGAGGGAGCACGCAGAGCTTCAGCCTCGAGACCGCTTAGGCAGTGCAGGGAAAATGTATTAAACCATAGCTTAATTTAAAATGTATTAAACTTAAAATATATTAAACCATAAGGGTATGAAACAAAGATTTACCTTGGCTTGGCCACCAGCCTGTGATGCTCAGCTGTGACAGCATGGGGGAATGGATCTTCCATGAACCCCTCTGGAGACCTCAGGTACCAGGTGAGCCAGAGATGGGGATCCCCGGGGAGGAACAAGCTCAAGCCTCTTAGACTTGAGTCATTTTGCAGTACCTGCTCCAAGCTGTTAGGTGAAATTCCCCCATTAATTCAGTTCTGGTTTTGGGTTCTTGCAATTGTTTTCCAACTGAAGTCGCTGCTGTAGTTCAGTTAGGAAGGAATCTCTCATATAGCATTTTATTTCCAAAGCAATTTGTACCTCCATCCCAACACCAGCTCAGTCCTTGTGCCTTAACCTCAGTGCCAGAGCTGAGCTGGGAAGGACTCAGTGGACTGGGAGCTGTGGAAAGCTTGGGCTTGACTCTACCTACCAGCCAAGTATTTTAGGCAGAGCTTCTTTTGAATTTAGGCCAAACAGAGCAATGTGCAGCTAATTTGTATTACTTTAGTGAGTTAAATACTTAACATCTGGCAGTATCGGTAACAGCCTCTTGTCTTAGGGAAGGGTTCTAAATTATTCTCCATAAAATACCTCAGTGGTGGGGGGACCTCTCTACTCACAATAATAGAAATATAATTAGTTACCCAAATGCATATTTGCAAAGATGTGTGCCCAGTCCCCTCCTCACTGTGTGGATCCCTCAGGTTTTCAAATGAAAGCTCTTCAACCACCAATGGGCAATTTTGCAACTTGGCTCTGAGCAGATCAGTAACTAGAGAGTCATGTAACTAAGTCAGGTGTCTCTGGGATTGAGTTAGGACAAGCTCGAGAGGGGATCCTGAAGTGGATGAGAAATGTCATTAATCACTTGCGGAGTAGGGAAAGCAGAGTCCTTAGTGTTAGGAAGATGATGGGTATGATGAGAACAACCATGGGATGATTAACACCCCTTGAGAAGCCTATTGCAGGACTGATAAAAGACAATGGGCCACATTTTCACGGCTAAATACATCAGAGATGAAAAGGAGCTAAGGCAAAAATCAGAAAACAGCAGCAGGAACGACCTGACCTCCTAGAAACCTGTTTTTCTACTGGAGAGCAAAGAAGCTCACTATACTTATGTGAAAAAAAAAAAAAGGTTTAGAGAGACTTGAGTGAAACTGAGACAGTGGAAATGAGGAATCCCCTGTGATACATGGCAGCAAACACCTTATGAGAGTTCATGTCTGGAACAGGAAAAGTTAAGACCATTGGACTGGAGAGGTGTTTGGGGGGACTCAGTGGGACAGTTCAGCTTCCAGCACAAAAGATTTGTATCTCTTGAATCATTGAAGGTAAAGCTTGTTCGGTGGAACCTGGTTGCTCACCCCAGTGTTAGGTATTTGCCCTGGGAGCAGCTGGGCACAATTGGCTGGCTATGGAATGTAGAAAATACCCTCCTCTCCACTCAAAACCTGTGTTTGAAGTGTCCCATGTGCCTGATGCTCTTTCTGATACCTCAGAGCCATTGTCCCTCTTTCTGCTTCATCCCCTGACAAGGTGGCAGTGAGTATTTACACCCTAAAAAGAGATGTTGTGAGTGGTCCTGGGCAGTGATGTTATTGCTGTGAGGGACTCCTGTGCAGGGCAAAGCAATACACGAATGAGGCCAGAGCCACAGGCATGGAGAATCTCCACTGGAAGACAACCTAGTTTTGCAGCCCATGCTCCTCAGAGTTGAGGCATGGTGGTGAACCTTGCCACCAGCCTAGGCCGCCTGCTGATGTTACCACTCCCCTCTCAAAGCCAGGATCAAATTAGGAGAATAAATCCCCAGAAAGGAAAAGTTTCTCCCTCATCTTTCTCTCCAATTAATCTCCCCCCTGGGTCAAGAGGAATCTCATGCAGCTCAGCAGCAGAAGGCATTCTCTGCCTCAATTACTATGTCATGTGCTGTTAGCTAGTCCTAGCTTTTGGGTGGTGATGCCTTGAATCAAACCAGCTGTTTGTTTCTACTCTGTAGTGACTCGAAGTCTGAGAGAACCATCACTTGTTTGGGATGCAGGTGACTCCTTTAAAAGCTGAGCCTGTCTCACTCTAAAGCAGCAAGCACAACCAAGATGCCAGAAAATCCTTTTTCAGAAATGAGCAACCCCCTACAGTCAGTCTTCATCTATAATATTCTCCACATGTGCTCATACAAGTTATCTTTTGACAACACCCCATGCCCAGCACAGAAGCAGGAGAAGGTTTCATCTACCAGGGAGGTGTGGGAGCTCTGGGGCAATGCCATTTTCCTTGGCTACCACACTATGCCTCTGTAGGAAAACCTGTGCTGCAAACCATTTTATCTGGATATCTCTGATGACCAAAGTGCATTTCAGCTTTAGGGCAGCCCAGCACAGACATGGGTACTTGCTTGAGTACAGTGAGGTTCAACACACAGTGAAGGTCCTGCAGGAAACCCCTCAGCAGGCTGAGGGTGCCCCAGTTTCATCACAGAGCTGTCCCTTCTCGCTCCATTTGGGATCCCAGCTTGCCCACTTTGCTTTTTCTCCCCAACAGTCACAAACCATAGCAGGGAGGTTGCAGAGCCCAGGAACAGCTCCTGGGAGGAAGCCCCAGGACAGGCTGTATTCCCAGAGCCTTCGTGGTGGCAAAGCCAGAGAAAAAGGCAGGTGATGGAGTTGTTGTTCAGGTAAATGTGTGGCAGTGGTGCCTTCCCAGCCAGGCACCGAACACTGCAGCCAGCTGGAGCATGGCCAGGTTAAACTGAGCTAAGTGCTCACACCCCATGGCCCATTGTGTCTGCTCTAAGTGTCTCTTGCAGCCTTGTGGCCATATCTTCCACCTCTCACCCCACAGCTGTGGGAGCCCAAGTGCCTGGGGCAGCTGGGTTTGGGATGCAGGGATGCTGTTGCCTGCAAAGGAGCTTCATCCTCCCTCTGGGCTTAAGAGCTCACAATGCTCTTGCCTCTAGCAGACAGCATATTGAAATCATCACAGTATGAATCCTGGTGCTGGAAATTGGTGGCAGGAGAGAGGCAGGTCACAGGGGCAGGCTCCAAGCATGGTGGAAATCACTTCCCCTGCCCCAGCCTGCTTGCAAACTAGCATCTTTCTGAGGTTCTTACCTCCCCATGAATTACCCATTGGCCAGAACCTCCAGGCTGCCCAGTAAAGCAACAAGCTGCCCCAGGACAGGTGTAGAGTCCCCATTGCTGGAGGGGTTTCAAAGCTGTGATGTGTCAGTGAGGCACATGGTTTACTGCTGCTCTGTCAGTGCTGGGTTAATGGTGGACTTGATGATCTTAAAGGTCTTTTCCAACCAAACTGATTGTATGATTCCAAAGTAATTAGTGAAGCTCAAGGGCTGATTTCTCATTTTCTTGTGGGGATCTGGGTTTTCACCACCAAGATGAAAGCCTAGCTCCAGTCATTGTTATCCTGGTAGAATCGTGACCGGAAAAGCATGCTTAATTTATAAGTCAAGTGCCAACATCCCAAGCTAGTTGTTTAGACTAAATGAAAGCCTTTCAGAAAAAAATTCAGTCTGACTTCAATTCCACCCCCCTTCCCCAGGAGATTCCTCCCTATCTGGTTGCATCCCGAAGGTGGGAGCAAAGGCTTCACAGTGAGTCATCTTTTACTTTGTATACCCCGACAGTGCTATGACTGCTTTCATGTGGGTCTCGGGGAACAGTGAGGGCGGCAGTGGGTGGCAGAAAGTGGCTGTGAAACAGCCATCAACCACCAGAGGGGTTTGTGCCCCGATTATATCACTGAGGGGGGGGGAACACCACCACTGAGGCATCCCCAAAAATATTGCCCTCCCCAAGGTAGCTCTGGCTTGGGACAGGACCTGCTGCCCTACATGAGGTGGGTCTCCACAAGGGATTGGGATGGGAGCTCTTGAAACACCCCTGTGACTCGGGCAAATACGGGATGACGTATGTGTAAATTAATTAGGGAGTGAGGGCAGTACTGAGCCTGCCCAAATGAGCCCGAAGCCCCTGGGCTGACTCACTGGAAACAGAGATTCACCCAGAAAGCAATACTGAAGCAGCCAGCAAGAAACGGTGCTTTCAGGAACTTACTGCCTCCGATGGCAGGAACCATGGAGTGAGACCCAGCAGCCCGGCCTGGAATCATTCCCCGGCTCCAACACTACATTTCATGGAGGGAAAGCAACTTTATTCTAAAAGTTTTAGGGGATGCCTGCTAGAATCCATTGCTAGATTTTTCTTCTTATATCACAGAGACAAAGGAATTTGTTATATCTCTGGAAAATACCTTTTTCTTTTTTCTTTTTTTTTTTTTTTTTTCCTCTTTGGATTAGGTTAGTGGAGAAGAGGTTGTTCCAGTCTGGCACCTCTTGTGGTTACTGTGCTTGTTTTGACTAAAAAACACCCGTGTGATCTGTACATATTTGAAATGGTTGCTTTTAATGCCAAAAATTCTAAACAAAAATCTAGGCAACTTACTTCCAGGCAAAAAAAAAAAAAAAAAAAAAAAAAGAGTCAATTCATCTTCTGCATGAAACTCTACCTGGTGGATTGATGTCGGCCAGCAAGAGACCCACCTGGGAAAGTAAAGGGAGGAGTGTTGGCCAGATCTGAACCAGGGATGGATGCAATTTCCATTGCTGTAATTACACTTGCTAATCATTAGTCATGTCCAGGTATTCGTAGCTGCAGTGGCTCAGTGCAGCCACTACTAGTATAACTGGGGATGCCCTAAACTGGGGCCTGCTGAATTCAAGAGGGTTATTTCCAGTAATTTTTGCATTGTCTCATGGAACATTAGTGCGGGCAGGTGTTGTTGTTGCTCTCTGTCTGCTGTGGCGTGAGCAGCACACCCTCGTGCTCAGCTTCAGTAAGGTCAGAGAGTCCTTTGCAGAGTGAGGGAGGGTTGTGCACTGCACGCAAGCAATGTCCCAGGCATGGGGGAGCCACCTTCAGCTTATCAAGGCATTAGGGGTTGATTGTAGGGGCTGCATCCCACGAGCTTCACTGGGAGCAAATACAGTGTGGATTAGAAGCCCAGTGCCAGGGGAGGCAGCTGCTGGTACATATAACAACGTATGGATTATGCATGGGAAGGCTCGTGGGGGGTCTCCCTTGGCTGTAGTGGTATCTTGCGTTGTACTTTTCTTTAAACTGTGGGGAAGTTGGATTAGGTGAGGAATTCCACAATTTCTTAGCTTTTCAAATAACATGTCTGCGATATCACCCGGGCTGACTCGTGCTCCCACCTGCCTTGGGAATTCGGTTAACCCTTTGCCTCTTGGCTTTGGGGCTTGCACAGAGGCTTTGTAGAAGGCCTTTTTGGAGCTTGTTGACTTCATCTGATGCAGAGATGGGGGCTCAGAAACAGGGGGTAGCATCTGAATCACCTGCCATTTGGCTCTACCTACTTAGCCAAACACTCTCTTCCCCCTCAGGACAAAAATACATGTGTGCACACGCACACACGCCTGCATGTGCCACACCAGCATACCACCCGCAGCTCTCCAAGGCTGTGTGCATTTTTTTGGGGGGGGGGGTGAGGGTTACTTTCCTAGTAATAAGTAATTAATTTAGCAGTCCCAGGGTCCTGCCCTGTGAGGTGTCCTGCTTCAAGAGCCCTTTACAAAAACTTTACTTCTCCCACCAGAGCCTTTCTGGAGCACAACCAGCACCATGAAAAAAGCCCCATTGCACAGGATAGCGTTTGCCCTGCCACACTAATTGGAGATGCCAACCCCATCCATGCACCTGTCCTTGAAGGTTAAACAGCCCTGATGACCAACAGGAGACAGTAGAAATGAGGCTTTCAAGGGTGTGCAGTCCCAGGCAGAGCCATGTGCAGGTAGCCCAAAGCCATCCCCTTGTCCTTTCCTCTGTCCTTCCACCAGCTGTCCCCATGTGAGAGATCCCGGGAGCCTCCTGCCAGGATGAGCTGGTGATATCTCCAAGCCCACCCTCGCTGGGACCTGACTCAGGACACGATCCCTGTCTGTGTCACACTGTTGTCACACTCGGTGGGTTGCCCAGCACAGAGTATCAATATCTCTAGAGAAGTGCAATTAGTGTAAGTTACTTTTCCAATCACTGTTGCTTCCCCTCCTTCACTAGCATGATGAGTGAGGGGAAGCAAGAAAACTCATTATTCACACATTGGTTTAAGCAAGAAAACACATTGTCCACATCTCCTACCTCCCCATGAGCATCCATCACTCACAGTGAGGACAGTGTGGTCTGGAGGGATTGCTGGCAGCACAGGTGGATACAGGGTGTCCCTATGTCACCTGCTTCAGGAACAGGGATGAGTGGAGGGTGTGAGAAGTGGGGACCTTGTTGCAAACTCCTGTATACCGCTGCCTGCTGTAGGTATCAAAAGTCCCAGACTCCAATGGAATGAGGCAGTCAGGGACAGAGTTATTCCTGCCCAGTGCTGATGGAGATGCAAACCAGAGGGAAGTTAAGTGACTTGCCCAAGGTGACACGTGGATGCAGGGGCAGAGGAAACCTGCACTTGGGGCATGAGAGCCCTGTTTGAGCTTTGTGCTACCCTTTCTCCTCACATCCACAGCTGTCTGCCTATGGGACCCCAGCCCCACATCTTCCTCTGGGGTCTTCACTGCTCAACTCAGACCCCAAGGGCAGCAGTGGCTGGGTCTCTCATCCCATTTATCCTGCACCAAAAGCCCTTGGCCTGAAGGAGTGTTGGGGTGGCCCCCACCGGGGCTGGCAATCACTGATAAGGGGTGAAGCCCTGGCCTGGGGGAGATGGTGCCACCCAACCCTCTGCCTGAAGACAATAAGAGCTGCAAACAAAGACCCACACTGAAGCACAGCAGCAATGAGAAAAAAAAAAAAAAAAAAAGGAAAAGAAGAAGAAAAAAAACAAAACCAGAGGAAGAAACGCCTGAAAGATACATAGCTGGGATTCCTGAACCCCTCAGAGGTATTCGGGCTTAGCCAACAGGCTCGGGGTTTTTTTTCAAAGCCATTAATTACACAACAGAGATCTATCTGACCCACTCCACCTCTCTGTGGCAAATAAGGGCCCCTTGTATATTCCCTAAAACGCATCACCCTCTCTGCTCGGTGCCATCACCTCTCTTTTGCTCTTGGAAAACTAACCCATCGCAGGGTAATATTTCCAGTTGGCTCTTGAGACTGGTTTCCTGTGGAGTATGGAAGGGGTGTTCACATTCACCTCCAAAGGGCACGTCTGCAGTATGTGAGCTGCTCCCATAGTGAATGCTGGAGGATGTGGCAGAGGGTTGGAAACATTGCCCTGCACACCTGGGCAGCTTTGTGGAGTGAGCTGACTGCACAAGGAGTCCAAGGAGAAGCTCTCCAAAGAGCTGCACCAAAGCAAAGTCAGGGCAAGGACCTCATCCACCTCTGGCACAGCCCATTGCCCCTCGGCAATGGCTGCTCTGTGGGAGCTGCTGGAGACAACTTCAGCAACAAGTGCTGTGTTTCTTTTCATTGGGGAAGAAGAACATATTAAGAGCTCACCTGCTTTTGCTCAACAGACCACTTCATACCGATGCTCCTCAGAGCAGGAAAAAAACCTTTCTCAAGGTGAACCCTGAGTTTTCCAGTTGAGGGCAGAGAAAAGCAGTGTGTGTGAGGGTGCTGTGCTGGGGCATGAGACGCAGGCACCCTGAGAGTGTCTCCTACTCTGGCGTGCTTCTTCTTGCAGTTGAGTGGCAACCCTGTAGCCCAACTTCCCACTGCTCAGCTCCTCTCTGGGGCACATGAGGATGCCCATTACTGGCACTGACTTCCCAGAGCATCCTCCTCAAGCCATGCCTGTAGGGACATAGCTATAGGGTGCAGTCTTTACCCCAAAGAGTTTCCCACTGCCTTCTGCAACTCATTTAATTTGCAAGCTGTTTTGATTCAGAGCTTGCTCCATAGACAGACCCATATTTGCACAATGTTGTAAAGAAACAACTTCACACCCTGGTGCTTGGTAGAACTAATTGTACCTGCTGGAGGTTTTATTGGTCCTTAAACAAGCTTGGACCTCTTCTTCCCTATGACATTCCAGTGAGTATTTTCATGGAATTGCTTAAAAAAAAAAAAAAAGGAAAACAGGAAATGGTGATGTGCTTAGCTGTTAATATAGGCACAGGCCCACCTTCCTTCTCTGCTACAGTATTTGTTGCACATTTTTGACACAAATCATCAGACAAAACTTGGAGCTTTCCAGGCTCCCTCTGCAATGAAAATAAGCTGGGGAGAGGGTGGGTATTCCTCCTTATCTACTCTGTCCCATCCTTCTTGGAAATCCCTTTGGGAATCCATTAGGTGAGACAGAGTCCACTTTGACAACAAGGGATGACCAAGAAGTGTTTGCTGTTCCACAGATGACAGGCAGAAAGGAGACACTTCTCTGCCTTTCTGGGATCATATGATACTGGGACCCTTTGGCCTTCTTCTTTTGGGCCATGCTGCAGATGGCACCACAAGGAGCAGATGCTGAACATCAGTTGTGCTTTTTCAATTCCTACCTCACACTTGGCCACTGTGGCATCTCCCTACCCGCATCTTCCTTCCAGAAGCCCCTTGAGCCAAGCAAAGCTGCTCAGGCTGGATTTTTTCTCTAATCACTGGGGATGTTGAATTTTAAAAGACACTTTTTGAAAAGAATACCAAGTCTGTCTAGCCCACAAAAAATGCATATTTTGTCCTCCATATAAACAAGGGGGAAGCATTTGTGCCTTTTATGGCTGTCACAAACTCCTCTGGCAGAGTGCAATAACCTACCTTGGAATAACTTCAGTTTTGCTGTGCTCATCACACTCCAGGTCCTTGGGATGCATCTGCCAGCATCCTTTCTTAGCACATAAGTCTAGCGAATAAGTACAGCATCCTTTCTAAGCACATAAGTCTACCCAAGTCCTTGGTAGACCTGGGCAAGAATTGCTACTGGAGTCCCTCTTTTGCTCTAAACCTGACAAACACCTGGCCCATATAACACTCCTGCAGCAGAAACCTTCTGGGATGAGAGCATAACCCCAACATGTTCTCCCCACCCAGAAGTACCAGGAGCCCTAAGCAGACCTGCCTAGACTCTGCTTTTATTTGCTCCTTGTTGACCAGAGGCCTCAGGTGAATTATTTCTCCCAGTCTTAGTACTTTGACTTCAATTTCACGCAGGGACCTCCAGTATATCTCATCCCCTTTTGCCAATGAATCTCTCTTGTTCCAACAGCTTTGTGTGCCCTGCGATCAATGTGTTTTAGCAGCATGCAAGGACAAGGTGTCATTGCCAGGTTCCTGGGTTGTACAAAACAAAAGATATCACTTTCTTAATGCCACTGAAAACCACTCTGGGCCAAGAGCGATTATCCTCTGCCATCAAACAGCTGTGTATAGGACTCTGTCTCATCACACTCTGTTCTCACCAAGGATGACTTTTTCTCCTAGTCTTCAATGACAGGAGACCCAAAGCCATGACCCACCTTCACCTTCTTTTGGGACATCTTAACCCATGGTGCCCAAATCTGTTTGCCTTGTCAGTAGAGCAATCTAATTCCTCCTGCTTGCCCTCACTCTTGACATATGAGAGTATATAAGGTGCTTTACAAACTGGGGTACCTTTTTAATGCTGTAGGCAAGGCACCTGAACCGTGCATCTCAAACCCTGCTTCTGCTCACCTTACCATTTGAAGCATAATTGTGAAATAAGCCAGATAAGCAGCACAGGGTGTCATGGTTGGGCTGGGTTTAGGTGACCTCTCCCTTTTTTGGATAACAAACAGGTGGAGAGGAAAGGAAAAGGCATGTAAATCCCCCTTCCCTGAAGGTATCGTGCTTGGCTCAGCTCCCCAGCAGCATTGCTGACATCCACCCTGGCCCGTGACCACTGCATTTCTGCAGCTATTTACATTCCTCTGCCTTTGCCAAAGCTCAGATCCCCCTGCCTGCAAGGTCCAGGCTGGCCGAAGCTTTCCTGTTCTTCCCCCTTTCCCTGGAAAGCTTTCTGGCCCACCGCCACATGTTGGTGGCCACCCACGAGCCGCTTTGATCAGCTCAGATGGGCAGTGCTGTCAGGGGGCTTTGCAGTGTGGCCAGACACTCCCAGAGCCGCTGCAGCAGCAGAGGTTTCCCTGGTAATCTCCTGGACATTTCAGAGCACCTTTCAGATGTCACTTTTATTCCAGCTCCCACCTTAGGCCTATTTTTATGGCATTTCCCACGGTTTCAGGTGATGCTTTGCTGCAGCCCCGTCCACTTTCAAACCAAGATGCTTCCCAAAACGCTGTGTTTCTGCAAGCCCCTTGGCAGTCAGTGCTGTTGTCCAGAGGCCTTCCTCTCCCACTTCTGCCTCCCTGCCCTCAGGTTAGCTGCTTCCTTGGCTTTACCCGTTCTCCTGCTCTCCTTCCAGGCCCTCCTTGCAGGCAATGCCTGGGGCTGGAGTTTGGGGTGGAGGCAGCTATTGTTCCAGCTATCTGCAGTGCAATGTTCCTTATGACTGTATTAAATGAAGGGCGGAGGTCACACATCCCCAGTTTAAATTAGGTTTAGGCTGACCTTTAACAATATTACACTCGTGGATCCTCTCATAACTCACCGAATGAACTCCCAGAGGGTTTTACCACCTCCCTCTTTTCTTCCTACTGTAAGGATGCCCAAGGCTTAATGTGCTTCTCTCCAATTTCACTTTGATTTCTAATCCTATCCTCTTCTCCCCCTTCATCCCCCCCCTCCCAAATACGGATATATTCACTCCTTTAAAGGTGGGGGCAAAGAACCTGTTCCTTTTTGTCTTCTGGGCGACAGCTCTTTCTTTTGTGTCTCTTTCTTCCCTTCCCCGCCCCCCTCCTCTTTCTTGACACAATGCACTATTTATTTGCACTGAAGGATAACTAAGAAGCAATTAAAAGATCAAAAGGCACAAACACAAGTAGATCCAGTGGCAACTTGTGGGGTTTATTTTGCTGCTGCTGCTGCTGCTGCTGCTGCTGCTGCTGCCGCCGTTGCCGAAGGTTCACCATACTGCTGCCTTGTTTTTCCGCCAGCCAGAAAGACACCTCTCTTACTGGGTCGCCTCTTCCTCCGAGCAGACTTTTTTATGATCGCTATTTTTCACCCCTATTGTTTGCTATTGCGGTTGTTTACTGGAAAATCACTTGTTTTTCTCAGGGAGATTAACCCTCCAAGCTTTCTTTTGTCTACTCTCAGGAGGTCCTTGTGGTGAGCTGGGGGAAGGGAGCTGGGCTCCTTCAGCTATTAACAGTAGCTTACAGCCCTGCTTACCCCCCTGCCAAGGTTGGGTCTTCTTCTTTGATGGGGTTATGCTTTTGCTGCAAGAAAAGGTGGTCGCTCTTTGTTGAGGAGATCAGCTCTAGTGGGTGGTTTGCAAGGACCCACGATCAGGATTTAATAAGTCCAGGGAATCTAGGAGAAACTCCTAAGGTCCAAGGTAAGCATCGATGGAGATGAGTCTTTTTAGGAGACATCTCCAGCAAATGCTTTGTCTCTTTCATGGCCAGGCTACTTCTTTACATGCTAAACTATCAATATAGAATCTGAGATCTGATGCCTGTGTTTGAGTCTGGTGTGCACAGAGACAGTTCCGCAGCATCTCCTCGTTCTCCCAGGTGTGCTTTGGCCGAAGTCTGCAGCCCTGACACCGGCTCTGTTAGGTGTGATATCCAGTGATACAGACTAGAGAACAGAATGCTGGGGAGGGAAGGATCTCCAAAGCCCAGTGAGAAAGGACAAGTCCTGCCCTCATTTTCTTGGGTGTGTTTAGAGCAATTCTGACCATTCAGAGATGTGTCAAGGTCCCCTTCCTTGAGAGAAAAAAACCCCCACAAACTTGAAATGAAGATGAAAAAAAAGTTTCCTTTATTGCATGCTGGGCTGAGGGCTGCTGTATCCTCGTCCTTTCATGCCATTATGTATGGCAAAGGCTGCCTGAAATGGACCAACGTGCTGCCCAACCTCAGGCAGCTCTGCCCCTCTCCATTACAAAGAGAGTCCACGTCCACAGCACAACCTGGTCTGCCCCCCAGCAAGGGGGCTGGCAGAAAGTAAGCAAGGGTCCCTTCCCCTGGGGCAGCCTTGGCGAGCAGGTCATGGGGAGAAGGCGAGTTTTGCCTCATGCAGCGGGAGTGTGTTCAGCCTGCGCACTGCCGCACGCACGGCAAGGACTGGGAAAAGTCCCTCTGGCTTAAAGGCAACCGTGCTCGCTTGCAAGAGCCGGTGGGAAGCGGAGACGACCTAGCGAGCAGGAGCGGCTGCGGGAAGGTGCTGTGCGGGGTGCAAAATCCCAGTGCAGCTGCCCTGTGGGAGGGGGAGCATCCATGTTGTCCTCATGGGTGGATGCGGGGGCTCGCTTCTGCTGAGTCTGGGGGTGTCTGCCCCATAGACGTGGGACAGGGCTCTGGGGCAGTCATGCGAGCCCAGAGGTCCAAGTGACTGGCACCCCTGAATGCCCACACCTTGGCCAGGAGCCTCTTGGAGCGGTTTGGGGGCCGGTGTGGGGCAAAGCGCCCAGTACAGACACCTGTGTTCTTATGCCCGTGCGCACACAGAGAAAGCCCCGAAAACGGGGAGGGCAGGGCAACCTCCTGCTGCCCTCCCCTCACCTCCCAGGGTTTGAGGCTTGCCATCCTGCAGCGAGAGGAGCTCAGAGGGTGCTCCCCCAGAGCATTTCGGGCAGGGGCTTGGAGTGCGGACTCCCACCTCCTTCCCTCACCTGCAAGGGATGCTCGCAATCCCCCTGCCCCCCCTCGGGGCCAACCGGGGTGGGTAAAAACACCAACCCGGGAGCAGCCGGCGAAGAAGCCGTGCGGCAAAAACTTTCTGTCCCCTCTTCTCTCCCCGAGCTGGACTCCGGAGGGTTACGAGGGAGAAGGAGGGAAGAAAGGAAGGGAGGGAGGGAAGAGAGGGGGTTAGACCGCTCTGCAACATTATTGGCTGCGTGGCCGGGCTGGTGCTCGCTGGGGAAGTCAGAGCATGCCCATTGGGGGGGTATAAAAGGGGGGCAGCCGGAGCGCCCTGCCTGTCTCCTCGCTCGTGGGGCAGCCAGTCGGGAGCAGCGGGCAGTGAGGCAGCCGGTACCTCCGCCCCGGCCAGCGGGACGCAGTCAGTAAACACCAAAGTGAGAGCCACCCAAAGCAGGAGGAGAGATAGAGAAGAAGAAGAGGGAGGAAGGGAAAAAAAAAAAAAAAAAAAAAGAAAAAGAAAAAAAGAAGAAAAAAAAAGCGGGTGGGGGGAAGGAAAAAAAAAAAGAAAAACGAAAAAGAGAAAAAAAGAAAGGAAAGCAAAGCGCTAGCACTCGCTCGCTCTCTAGAATAACAAAATACCTGATCGTAACAAAATAACATCCTTCAGCCAAAATCGAGCAGGGACTTGACATACCAAAAAGGCACGGCGAGGAGAGCGAGCCAGAGCGCGGGGAAGGCGAAGCCAGAGCCGCGACCGCTGCCAGGGCAGGAGAGCAGCATGGCAAACGCCGGGGCACTGCGGGATGAGCGCTGTCGGCAGCCCGCCTTCCTCCCCGGCCCGACGCCGCCGCAAACGCCGCAAGAAGTTGAGAGCGGCAGCGGCAGCGCCAAGGTAAGTGCCGTTCCGCGCCTCTCCGCGCTGCCCCGACGCGGTTCAGGGGCATGGCGGCTACCCCGCGCCGTGCCACGGCCGGGCAGAGCCGTGCCGTGCTATGCCATGCCATGCCGAGTCGTTCTGTGCCATGCCGAGCCGCTCTGTGCCGTCCCCTCTGCGCGCTGTCCCCCCCGCGTGTCACTAGAGGGACCCCGAGAGCCGGCACAGCCGCGGGCCGGTCGCCGCGGTGGGGTGCGCGGGGCATCCCCGGGGACCCCCCCAGCCCCCCCGCTGTCCCGCGTCCCGGCAGCGAGGGACAGCCCCGCACGGCTGCCCGCAACAGCGGTCCCCCCTCCCCCGTCTCCGCGCCTCGGATTGACGGGGGTTGCTGGCAGCGGAACCGCTTGTGCGCGGTTTACGCGCACTTTGCGCGGCCGGGAGCGGGCGGCCCCGCGGCGGCGGGGTTGGCGTGAGGGGAGCGGGACCGGGGCTATACGAGGTCAGAGCGGGCTGCGCGGCCCCGGCTTGCCCGCCGCGCTCCCCGGGGTTGTTTGGGGAGCGGGAAGGCGCTGGAGCAGGGACAGAGAGTTCTCCGGCTTCGGAGAGCGGGGGGGATGATTAAAGTCTCTTCTGCAAAACACTGCGGTGTGTTCGGTCTCGGAGGGATAAAAATACAGAGAGGAAAAACAAGAAAGTGAAGCCAAAATGGAGTGAGAGTTAATGGTTGGCATGCAGCCTTCGATTTTGTGCGATTTTTTTTTTTTTTTTTATTCTTCCTTCCCAATTGCTTTTCCCTACAGTAATTGTTTTAAGAGCACAACTTGGAAAGGTTTTAGCACTCCGTTGAGCAGTAGGGAATTGGGGCACATGAGGAAACTCGGATTTAGCGTAACTGTACCAGCAGCTGTGGCTGCCTCGCCTGAGCCAGTGGTACTTTCTCAGGGTTTCTGATACGCCAGGCCTGGCTCGGGTGGCGTGGAGCAATCAAGTGTAAAAACAAGGTTTGTGTGGGTGGTTTTAAATAGACACCTCGGGAGAGCCGCTGCTTTCAACCCTTGAGTAGAGGCTTCCTATACAAAGTCTGTAGTTTTATTCCAAATGCCGGGATGTGCTTGGGAGGCGAAGGCCTGGTTTTCTTTAGGTTTGTTTGTTGTCAGGTTGTGTGTGCACGGGTGTGTGGTTTTTCCCATTTCAGGGCTCAGCCGCTCAGAGTGTTTTATTCCTCCTCTTGCCTTGATTTAAGAGTGGAGTCGAGGAGCCTGGTCCTGGGGTTTTGTGAGGGTGACTTTGTGCTAAGGACATCTGGAGGAATAAAACTGACTGACACTTCTGATTTGAGCTCCACTGAGCTGTTTTGGACCCAACTTGACAATTTTGGTGGGGGTGAATGGGTCAGAGCTGTAAATCTTACTCCGTGTTGTCGACACCCACACAAGTTCACTCAGCCTTTCAAAGGGGCTATCCCGGCTCCTGTGAAAATTCATTAAGGGATAAAAGATTTGACACCGCGGGTCCCCTCCCACCACCGGCATGAAATCTGAGAGCCAAAATGTGTCTGCGTGTGTGTCCCAGCGCTTTATTCTGACAGGTGATCCGTTTTGCAGCCCGGCTGGAGGGCTGCTGCTTTGACCAGGCAACCCGGAGGTGTCAGTGCGTGTCTCCCCATTGATTGCTATAGGCTTCGGCGCGAGCCAGCTTGCCTCATGGAGCACCGGAGAAAAGCATATTTCTGTACTTTTCTTTTTTTAAATAAAGCAAACACAGCAGGTGAGGTCTTATTTTTAGAGGGACTGAGGAGTTGGTGTGTTTCCAGCAGCGCATATGAGCACTGTAAGTGGCCCACCCTCTCTCTGCTCGTGTCCTGAGGCTGACCTCGCCGATCCTTCTTTGGATTGTCTTTGCTTTTAAAAGCTGCCTGGTGTTTTCATGGGGTGAATGGATCCCGGCCTCCTTCAGCACGTTTGCCTGAGGGGTCAGGAGAGGTGGGGGGAAGAAATCTGCCTGGGGGTCGCAGTCTGGCTCTGAAAGGGTTAAAGCTGCATTGCCAAGGCATAAAGCAAGTTCAACGAGTTGTGGGAATATCACTTGCCAGTAGACTCCAGTCACCACAATTTCTGATTTAACAGCTTAACTTGTTGTTAACTTTCCCTGATATACTCCAGGTTTTGGACAGGAATGCAGAAAGGAGAGAGGAACAATAAAGAAAGGAGTTAAGTGAGGCTACTAAAATGGACTTAAATCCCTTCTCTGGGTCCTGCCAGCTGTCTTTAGAAGAGTTAAGCAAGATAGCATTTCCTTTTTTTTTTCTTCTTTTTTTTTTTTTTTTTTTTTTTTTTTTTTTAATGTAATAAATCAAATGTTTCTGGGCTGCATACCAACATTTGTGCAATACACTCTTACTCCCCAGTGGGGTGAGTAAATAGTACTGAATACCCCATTCACCTTTTTCAGCTTGAATAATTTTTTTTTTCCACAGCCATGGTAGGTCTTGCTGCAGCACATACAGACACGGGGTCTATCCCAGGCCCTGTACTGCAGGCAGGAGAGGCAGGTGGCTCTTCCCTCTCCCAGGATGGGAGGTGGAAAGGTGACCCCTGGTGTGGGAGGGGTGGGCTGCTGATGGGGAAGAGCAGTGAAGACAAAAAAGTGGGGGCTAAAAATAGTAGCTGCATTGCCAACCTCAGCCATATGAATGTCATGCGAGCCAGGTGCCGAGAACCAGGAGTTTTTTATTTTTTTCAAGCCTGAGCTTGCAAAAACCCTGGTCCTGGGTTGGTTTTGTTCACTTGACAGCTCAGTGGTCAAAAGTTTTGTTTTGAAGCTTGCTTCTTCCAAGCTGTGGGTTGGAAATCTCCTTTCTCTTTCAGATGAGCAGGGAAGCTCTTCTGAAGCACAGCATACAGTGGCTCCTCTCCCTTTGGGTACCTCCAGGAGCCTCATCCTGGTGCCTCAGTCCAGGATGCAGCCCCTGGGAGCTTTGTGGCTGCTGAGGCAACTGCCTCTCCCTGCTTGCCTCTGCTAGCCCTTTGCTATTTGCATTTTAGAGCCTCGTGGCCTGGTGCCCTGCATGAGGTTGCCTATGGGCAGGGGTGGCATTCACTTGGCATGTGTGAAGTTGGCATGAGGCCACATCCTGCCCTTTCAGGAGAGCTGTGCTCCATAACGGGTCAGTGTCCCACTCCTGGGGCTGCCCATCCAGAGGAGTAACCTGGAGAGACAAGATGCTCAGCATCTCTCACAGGCCATCTGCAGAGTAGCAAAACATCAGTGGGCCCCCTTTGGCTTTTGGAGGGGTGGAGGGTGATGGAGGCTGGGATGTGTAAACTGGGGGTTTCCCCTCCTGCACATGCAGCTGATTTGGGACAACTTTTTTGCTGTGCTCCTTTTTTTAAATGCTGCACTGCTCTGAAAAGAAGCAAGATTTTATTTTAATTTTTTTCCTTTTGCTGTCCAAATCTTGCAGACTGGGCCATCTGTCAATTCCCTCCTACGTTGTTCTGTTCATATTAAATTGCAATGAAGGCCAGACTGAAGAAGGAATTAGGTCAGACAGGAGGTTTAGTCTCTGTTTTTGGGGAGATATTTGTTGCCTAAAAGAGGCACAGTGGTTTGGTTGGCTCAGCACAAGTCTGGATGAAAAGGATGCCTGAGCTGTCCTCTGAGATTTGGCAACTGGGCCTTTTAGCACATTGTGGCCTCTTGGCCCCCAACTCCCCAGCAGCTGGACAAAAATCACCAATCCAGCTGATTCTGCATCAAATCCTGAAAAAAAACCTTAAATGGCCTTGGGTGGGAGCATGGCTCCACTGCAGACCTGCCCTTGGGCTCATTCCTAGTGCTCTGCAGCCACTGAGGAGACCCCCTCTATTGCTGTGTCCCAGATAGCTGGGGGCTGCCAGAGGTGTTTGTGAGTCCCTGGCACATGTGTACAGGGATTACACAGGAGTTCAAGGCAGCAGGAGAACCCCACATGCAGCAACTTGTGGCTGAGCTGGCTCCACCAGCAACCTCGCTTTGCATAGGGACCTCGGGATGCAGGGGAAGGCAGGAGTGGGACACAAAGGATGGAGAGCAAAGCAGACCTCCTCCAGGCAAGGAGTGTCCAGGGGTGTGCTCTGATGGCTTGTCTGAGCCTCTCCTTTGCCAAGAAGGCTGCTTTCAGTTGCAGATTGTTCAGAAGACCTCTGGGTTCAATTCCCAGGGTGCTACAGGGCACCTGTGCAACCAAGAAATTCCTCTTACACCACACTCTTGCACTCTCCCTGGTGTCTGAGCCGTTGTTAGGAGGAATTTGGCACTCAGGTTGTTGGGTCCCTGGCATGTCTCATGCTGGTGTTCCCATAACCCCTGGTTAAAGCTGCCTGGTGAAGCCTTTGAGCCCTCCATGGGCATAGGAGGGGGAATGGCAGCCAGCATAGCTGCTGCAACCTGCTTTGGTAAGAATGAAATTTTGGTTTCATCCTTGGGTGTAGCCTCTCTCATAGCTGAGGTGGGACCTTGGTCTTTAGGAAAGGGCCTGCTAACCTCTCACTGACTTATCCCTGTTACACCTTGTGTGAGGGAGGCTTTCTGATAAAACCTCAAGGTTTTTCTAGCCGTTGGTGTGAGTTTGCTGCTGTCCCAGAGCTGAGAGGGCCGTCCCTGTCATAAAGCTTGGACTAGAAACCTAAAGCACTGCCTCCCTATGTTTCCAGCAGAGAATGAAGGTTCAGAGGGGTTCAATGGGGTTTGACTCATGATTTTGAGCAGGATTTGGCCATGACAACTGAAGTTACATGAAACTCCTGCAGCCAGTGTGGTGATTGCACCTGTGTGAGCTACAGGTGTGCTGTGCCACCCTGTTTTGGGGAGCAGTGCCAGCTCCAGCAGCTGTGACAGGGTGGGTATGAACTCTCACTTATGGGTGCTACTCATCTCTTCTAAAGGAAAGGATCACTGAAAGGTCATGGGGAAATGCTGAGTTGGTGACTACACCTTGGGAGCCTGTTTAGCCTTTGGGTGAAGTCTGTCTGGCTGCTTTTCTTCCACAGGGTTAGTAGGGCAGAAACTTAGAGGGGTTAAATTGGATTGTGGCTCCATGAAGCTGGAGAGAAACTGCAGTACCAGGTAGTAAATAAAGATGCTTTTTGCTTTGCCACCTGGTTTCTTGTTACACAACTGCTGGAGGGAGCAGGGAGACGCCAAGGTGACAGTGGTGGGAAGGGCAGGTGGCTGATGTCCGGGCAATGGGGGCATCACACACCTCCATGTTAGCCCAGGTCTGGATGATGGCATCAGGGCTGCCCCAGTCCTTGTGGCTTCAGGGGGAGGCTTCCTGGTCAGAGATATGGTGTGCTTGGGTGCCCTACAAGAGATGGCAACAGAGGTGGGGAAGAGCTGCCTGGGGCTCCTTGGGCAGGTTGCTCAGGAGTGAGTGTTTTCTGAGGAGCACAAGGTTTTTTTCCACAGAAGGTATCAGGTCTCCCCAGCATCAGATATCGCTCAACTGACAAAACCTTGCTCTCCTCTTGCTCCAGAGCATCTACCCCCTTTCTTTAGAGGGAGTGTGGAACTAAAACTGTGTTTGTCATCTGTGTCACCAAACAAGCCCTTTCTGGGGTGGGGGTGTGGTGTGTGAAAGGAGGGGTGGGGGCAGCTCTGGCTCAGGGGAGGCCATCATGCACCCTGCTCATTATCCACAGTGTTTGCAGCCAGCAGGAGCTTAATTGGGGACGGGGGATTATTTGGGTGTCCTGAAGTCCCATGTTAATGGCAGCACTGGTTGACACACATCTGCCTGCAGTACCTGTGCCCTGGGGACACTGGCAATCCAGAGCTGTGTATGAAAAAACAGAAAAAAAAAAAAGGATAAAAAAAAAAAAAGGAAAGGGAGTGGGGTCATTGGTCTCTTGTCAGCTGGAGATCTGATGCTACTGTGCCAGGGGCGTGACTCAAGCGGCTAAGGTGATGCTGTGGTCGTGCTGGGGAGGCCCAGTTGGCCACTTGATTAAAAAAAATCAAAGTGACAAGGCATTGGTGGCAAAACCCTGCAACTCAGCATCAAGGTGCAATCACAGGCTAGCGCCATCCTCCTGCCCATAGTCCCCCTTCAGGGTGCCAAAGGGACCAGTGCTACTGGAAAAGCTGGTCCCAGTTCCATCATTTGCTGGTTTGAGCCCAGTTTATTCCCAGGAGTGCTGCCTCTCTTGACCAGAGCCCTGAAGGGGTTTTGCTATCTTTGCTGCTCCTTGCCAGCAGAGGCTGAGCTATATGATGGGCATCGGAGGCCTCGTGCAGGGGGAATGCCCCTCTCAGCCATCCTAGCCCTTGCAGCCTCTGTTTTGGCTTGTCTTGCTCTTGATCCCTGTTCTACTGCTCTTCAGGAGAGCTCATGACTTGTAAGCAGGGCGTGTTTCCAGCAGTGACGGTTTGAGCTACGTGCTAGTAAAAAATTGGTAGCAAGGGTGGCTTTATTGCTGGCAAGACCGTAGCAGGGCCCCAGGGGAGCTGGGCTAATTTCCTGGCTGTGCTGCAGACTTCCCCTGTGACCTTGGGCAAGTCATTTAATCTATCCTGGGCTTCGGCTCCATCTCTGAGCATCCCTGGGGGGGGTGAGGTAATATTCATTAACTGATATTATTCTCGAGCTGCTCAGATGCTGTGGTGATGAAGACTGGATGTGAAAATCTAGTGTCTTGGCTGAGCGTTGGCAGGGAGAGTGGATGCTCTGCTTGAGAAGTAGCATTGCCCCACATTTCCCCTCTTCATTCTGAGCTGAGCTGGCCTGGCCACTATTATTTGGCAGTATCTGTACAATGTTGCTCATCCGTGAGGGGCTATAATGCCTCGAACCATCCATGGACTTTACCTCATCCAGTGAGGCAATAGCACCCTTGCTTTATACTTCAGAGGCTGACAGGGAGGTAAAGCTGTTTGCCAGAGCAGAGCCAGGGGAAATCTTTGGCTAGTTAGCAAGTATCTGGGGAATTTGTTTTTTAATCATCCTCACTGGCTGATACCCCCTTGGCCCTCCTTGGTGATGCCTCAAGCTCATTTTCCATGGCACTGTTCTGCTCCCAAGGGATGGCTCCTCGGTCCCAGCTCTCATCAGCAAACACGGGCTTGTGCAATCAGTCTCTCGATTACCCGAGCCTTGGCTGCTCCCTGGCAAACCAGTTTTCCTCAAAAGCAGCTTTAGGACAGGGTGAGGTGTCATTTATTTCTGCTTTTCGGGAGCTTTTTGTGCTCAGGTGGGACAGGAAAACCTGTCATCAGAAATTGAAAAGAAATTAATACCTCCTGATAATAATTTGAATGATTTCCCATGCAAAAAAACTTCCAAATATGCTGTTGAAAGAACAGTGGGAATAAAAGCCTTTCAGAGGAAGGCTGAAGTGGGATTTTCCAATGGAAAAACTGCTTCAGTGAAAGCCTTGTGCCTGGCAGAGCAAGCGCGGGGAGCCAGCTGGGCCCCCACAGCCAGCTCAGCGCTGCTGCTCCTTTCCCTGCAGCATCCCGACATCCGTGGGCATCGCACCCCCGTGTGCAGCGGGTGGGAGGTGTCAGAGAAGGGTCCCTCACTCCTGACTAACGTTGTCCCCCTGTCCCCAGGTGCAGAGGATGTGCGCGGCGAGGCGGATGCTGCTCCTGCTGCTGGCTTTCCTGGCCTATGCGCTGGATTCGGCCGCGGCGTACGGCACGGCGGAGACCCTCTGCGGCGGGGAGCTGGTGGACACACTGCAGTTTGTCTGCGGGGACAGGGGTTTCTACTTCAGTAAGTGCCAGGCAACGGGCAGCATGATACCCTCACCCCATGACTTGCTTCCATGAGCTGGACTGGGAGGGAAAGGAGGGGTTTCTCAGAATGGTGCTTTCTGTGATTCCTTCTCCACGGTGGTGGGCCAGGAGAGGAGCAAGAAAAGCTGCATGCTGAGGGTGACATGAACACCTCTCGTGCCGACTTTGAGGGACTGTCTAGTCCTGTGAAGAAATGGGGTTCTACATTTCTCAGTGCAGGAGAGACAGGGTCTTATTGGAGATGGGCCAGAGAAGCCCCAGCAATACTGGGAGGGCTGGAACCCCTCTGCTGGAGGCTAGGCTGGGAGAGCTGGGAGTGTTCTGCCTGTGAAGAGAAGGCTCTGAGGAGACCTTCTGGTGGCCTTTCAGTACTTCAAGGGGTCTGTCAGAAAGATGGGGACAGACTTTTGATCAGGGCCTGTTTTCAGCTAAAATAGAAGATATTTAGACTGGAGAGAAGGAAGAAATCTTTTACAGTGAGGGTGGTGGTGAGACCCTGGCCCAGGTTGCTCAGAGGTGGTTGATGTCCCATCCCTGGAACCATTCCAGGTGTGAAGTTGGCTGGGGCTCTGAGCAACCTGCTGTAGTTGCAGATGTCACTGCTCACTGCTGGGGGGCTTGTCTGGATGAGCTTGCAAAGGTCCCTTCAACCCAACCCAGTCTATGATTTGATGCTCAGGAAAGTTGAATTATTGCTGGGGAGCCATAGCTGGTTGGCTCACTGGTGATGTGGGCAAGTCATCAAACTAATGAGGATTTCTGCAGCCAGATGCCTGCTGAGCTTGGGCCCTGGCTTATGTTTACACCTTGATGCCTAAGTGCTGCATCCTGAGAGTGGGCAGGGAGCTGAGTGCTCCCCTTTCTGCATAGCTTTTTCTTGGGTATAGCAGCAGTTTCTAGACTGCTCCCAAAATACACTTCATGGCCTCTGGCTACCTGCTGGTGAACTGTCACTGAAGAGTGATGTCTTGCATTTTGGCAGCACAGCCAAGGTTTTTTGGTATTGCAAAAAAACAGCAAATACAATAGCAAAAAAAAAAAAAAAGGTGTTGCTGTTGTCCTCAGAGTGCAGGTGGCTTCAGGACAGTTGGCTAGAGTGAGCTTTCTACCAGGGATGCTTTGGGTGCTTGGACCATTGGCATTAGCAGTACAATGGCTTAGCTGATAAAGTGGGAGGGGGAGGCAACTAGTAGCAATGAATGCTTAGAAATCCATGGGTGAAGGTGCCTCAAGTGTGGTGCCTTGTTCTGGTGTTTTGGTCTCCTGCTTTGCTTGGTGGAGGGAAGCCCCTGTGTCTTGCTGCCAACTGAGGACTGACCCACAGAGTGGCTGGCTACAGGAGGATGCAGAGCCAAACAGGGGAAGAGGGTGGAGATACCACCTGCATGTGGTGCCATGTGTTTGGCAGGCTTGCCTCTGCCTTGGGAAAAGGAATTTAAAAGTCACTTTGAAGTAATGAGGTGTTTTTTTGGAGTAGACAAGAGCCAGCCTCCCACTCATCCCAGTCTGCCTGTGATAGGAACAGGGCACTGCAGTTAGGAGACAATTCTACATGTCCCTTCCCAACCTGGATGCTCAGCCAGACTTGGCTGACACTGCCTGCTGAGGCTGGGCAGAGGAGGTGTGGGGAACCTGCACTCAGCAGCAGTGAGTGCTTGGGCTGTGTGGTTTTGGGCAGGTGCTGGGGCTGCAGGTGGCTTTGCTGGGAGCGATCCTCCTGCCTGGTCATAGCTGAGTAGCAGGATGAGAAAGAAGGGCTCTGAGGAGACCATCTTGTGACCTTTCAGCACTTCAAGGGGACTGTCAGAGAGATGGGGACAGACTTTTCAGCAGGGCCTGTTGTGACAGAACAAGAGGTGATGGTTTTAAACTAAAAGAGGGAGATTCAGACTGGAGAAGTAAGAAACCTTTTACACTGAGGATGGTGAGAGCCTGGCCCAGGTTGACCAGAGAGGCCCCATCCCTGGAAGTCTGAGTGACCTGCTGTAGTTGCAGATATCCCTGCTCCCTGCAGGGGGGGTTGCACTAGATAACCTTGAAAAGGTCCCTTCCAACCCAGACCTAGTCCTCCAAGTGCTTCTGGCAGGTGGCACTTCTGGGGAAGTGTTGGGTGCATGGTGAGGGTTGGCACATCAGCAGCCCTTCCTCTTCTCATCTCCCACTTCCACTCTGCATTGGAGTTCTGACGAGGCAGTGGGTCCAGGGCTGGCCTTACTGGTGTAGCAAGGAGGTGAGCTCCTCTCCTGCTCTCACACCTCTTCCTCTCCCTCTATATATAGAGGAGCATCCGTCTCCCTCCCATGGTTTCACTTTCCTCCTCCCCCTCTCTGGGGATGAAAGGGAATAGGGCTTTTGTTTTACGGACAAACTGACCTCCTTTCACCTCAAATAACCCAGACACACAGGCGAAAATAAAAACAGTTTTGAAGGCAGACAAGTCACTTGGTGCCAAGTGGCCAGTCTGGTGCTTGCAAGGGTATTCTTTTTTTTTTTTTTTTTTGGGTCCTCTCTCATCTTCCTCTCTTCTTTATGAATATTTCTAGAGACCCCAGGTGCTGAGGGATGAAGCAAAGTCCCCCCAGTTCCACATTTTAACCCCTTCAACATCTTACCAGCCTGTGCCCTGCAGGGCTGGAGCTGTTTTGGTGATGGCTCTACTTGATGGTTTGAACATCCCCAGCTTGCCTCATTTTTTCCATCTGCCTCCATTATTTGGTCTCATAAAGTGATTAATTCTCCTGATCCTATTGATCTTCACTCCTAAAACACCGTTATGGCTACACTATCATCACCATATAGGCTCAACAGGGCATGGTTATGTTGCACGATTGCAGGTTTATGTTTTAAAACCAGGCCTGGGTTTGTTATGTGCTCTTCTCATCATGGGATGCATGACCTGATGAGCAGCTTGTGACAACATAGTATGGGAGGTAGATGACTTGGGCAGCCTTGTCTCTCAGGTGCAAGTGGGCCCCACTTGCTGGAACTGGGCTTGTTGAGAGTCTTGGACTGGTCATCTTGGAAAAAAATCAAAAAATGGTATGAAAATCGACTATCATTTTTTCATTGCTGCAGTGATTTAAGGACTTAATCGATGCTCTGTGTTCTTATAAGGGAGTGCTTAGCCAGTGAAGCTGGCTAAGTAGTGCTTAAGTACAGCACTATGGGTGTTCATGCAAGGGGATGCATTGTATGGATGGTATTTTATCCCCTGGCATTTGGCAATGGGAAATATGCAACCTAGGCTGAGGGGGATGAACTCTGATTACTGGGGTGCCCATCTGTCCACTGGTATTGGGAGCAAGTCCCAGCTCCCCAGTGCCCTTGAAGGCATTATGGATGTCAGGTGATTGGGGCAGAGGATGTTGAGGCTGCCTCTGAGAGCTGGGGCTACTCAAGAGCTGCCCTAACAGGGATGGGGACAGCAGTGACAGGGTTACCTGGCCACAGGACAAGGGGTGGGCATGGTGATGCGCACCACATGTCAAGGGTTGGGTTCCCCATCCCCACATCCCAGGGGTGCTTGGGCAAGCACAGCTGGAGCTCTCCATGCCTTGTGTCCTGCTTCTGCCCTCTTTCCTTCCCACTGTGACTTCTAAGGCTTCTGGGGTTGGCCCACAGGTGCCTTCAAGGTGGTGACATCAGGCTGTGGTTCTGCAGTGAGGTCAGGACCCCTCACCCTGCTCCCCAGCACCTACCTACACCCTGTGGACAGGTGCTGAGCGTAACCTCGAGGGAAAAAAGCACGACAGGTTGAGATGAAGCCCTGGGCTCAATGCTCTGCCATGCAATGCTGGCAGGGAGGGGAGAAGGGGCTGCAGGGGGAGAGGCGTCCGATTTCTCTGTAAACAACAGCTCCTGTTTCCTCCTTTCCAACAGCTGATAAGAATTTAGCTCTTTGCAGCCGCTTGTGCTGACGGGGCACATTCTTGCGCACCCGCCGCTCCTCCGAATAATACTAGGAAAAAGCAGGGGGGAAAGTGTGGTGCCGGGGTGGGGGAGGGCAAGGCAGGGGGCACTGGGACGGGGCTGGTGCTGCACAAAGGCCCCCTTGTTGCTCCCGACATTCCTGCGACAGGGGCGAGGGGACTGTTTACACCCAAAGTCCCCTTCCACTCGGCTTGCCGCCTGATTGATGGGAGGAGAGGGGACCCGGCCAGGGTGGCACTGACACTGCACACCCCATGGCATCCGTCTGGCCCTGGTGAGGGTGGGGACCCTGGAGCAGTGGGCTGGTGATGCCAGGGAAGAGACCCTCTTGTCCCCCTGTGTCCGTGGTGGTGCCGCAATCTCCAGCATGGAGACATAGTTCAGTTGCAGGTACGTGGCCTGGGATTCCGTTTGGCTTTGCACCGCTACTGGGATGCCCAGTTCTCCCTGTCAGGATAGCCTGGTGCTGGATGGGAATAACCCCAGGATCTGGAGGGCTTTGCATCGCTGGGTTTTGCAAAGCCATGTTGGACCCCTCAGAAGAGCTGTGGGAGGTTTTGGTGGAGTGGAGGACAATTTTGGGAAAAAGAGAGCGTAACCATTCATCACAGGCTGAGAGGAAGCATCTTCCCTTAGGAGGGGGTGGGTATCACTGTGCAGGGAAAGGGATTGTGTGCCCCTGCCTGCACATCTTTCTTTGGTGGACAAGGGACGCAGCAGCAAAACTCTCCCTGGTGTTGGCAGTGGTGGCGAAGCAAGATGCCACCCGTGGGCAAAAGCCAGGAAATTCAACCTTTAGTCCATGTGTAGATCATGTTGTGGAACAAACACTTTTCCCAATCCAGGTCAGCAGTGATATTGCAGTTAACCAGCCATGTCCTCGCATCGCAGCCTGGGGTTGTTGTCTCCAGGTATTTTCTGGGATGAAATTCCCAGTTCTTATGTTTGCCGGTTTGTGGTTTTGGTTTTTTGTTTTTGTTTTGTTTTTTTGGGTTTTTTTTTTTTTGGGGGTTGTGTTTTGTTGGTTTTTTTTTTTTTTCCTAAAGTAACTCTCCCACAGAGGGTTGTACTGGCATTTGGCGAGATCCGGACGGACAGTTATGTAATGGGTGATGTGCCTGATCGGACTGTGGCAGCGGAGCTGGCAGTGAGGAGAACGGGAATGGCTTGCAGCAGCTTTATACAAGAGAGAAGGGGTAGCACAGCAGGGCTGGGGGGGCATGGCTGGGCAGGGGCAGCAAGCAGGGAGGAGGGTATGTTGCCACTGCAGAGCTCACCCAGAGGTGCCACACCTGGGCCTCAGCAAACATGTCCTGCTGTGATCTTCCCATGCACTCCCCTGACAGAAAGTGCCCTTGATGGCAAGGTGGTGAAAATTGCCCTGCTTTGCTGCTTTTTTATTTTTTTCCTTCTCCCTTTTCTTTCCAAACAAACACAGAACTGCAAACAGGCAACTTCTGTTTTTGAGCGGAGACATGTAACCTCAACTTCTCCCTGAACTTGGTCATCACTTGTGCAACCTTCTGTTCAGCAGGAGTGTGAATGCAGCCCTTTGGGGATGTGCTAGCAAGAGGGGGTGACTTGGTTTGTTTTTGTTTTTGGTTTTTTTTTCTCCTTTCCTTCCGAGTTCTCCTTCTGCCCATGCTCAGGATGCCTTTCTGGAGCAGCCTGATGCTTCAGCAACCTGCCCCGCACATGGCTTTGGGCTCTGGGGTTGAGAGGTGCTGTCTGGGGTCCATATGCTGTGAAGGATGTCAGTGGCAGTGCACGTTTCCCATGCACCTTGCTGGACATTGCATGCATATAGCAGAAGACATGCACATTGCATGTAGCTGCAGGCACCCAGCACACCCACCCTGCCTTTAAAGGGAGAACTCCATCCAGCAACACAGCCACAAGCATTCCTAGACAGAATTAAACTCTTAACAGCGCTCCCTTTGCTGAGACTACCAAGAGGGAACCACCCTCCTGACTTTCCTGCAGACCTGGCTAAAGGTTGTGCCTGAAATTTTCCCAAAGAAAAGGAGAGTTGTGGTGCAGGGGAATGAATGTGGAAATACAGCAGTTGGTCCCTGTACTCTGTCCCTGCTGCCAGGGGCTTCTCTACTGGAGAGCCTGTGGTGAGGTATTGTCACAGGGTTTTGCAGGTCATCACTGCACACATGGAGCTGCACTGACCATGCAGGGCTGTGTTGAACATGTGTGTTTGTGATGCACATCTCATAGATTCAGAGAATGGTTTGGGCTGGAAAGGACCTTAAAGCTCATCTAGTGCCATCCCCCTGCAGTGAGCAGGGGCATCTGCAACTAGAGCAGGCTGCTTGGAGCCCCAGCCAACCTCACCTGGAATGGTTCCAGGGATGGGGTATTGACCATGTCTCTGGGCAACCTGGGCCAGGGTCTCACCATCATCAGTGGAAAATGTTTCTTTCTTCCATCTTGTCTGAATCTCCCCTTTTTTAGTTGAAAACTATAAGCCTTTGTCCTGTCACAACAGACCATGATGAAAAGTCTGTCCCCATCTTTCTGACAGGCTCCTTGATGTACTGAAAGGCCACAATAAGGTTTCCCCAGAACCTTCTCTTCTTCAGGATGAACTACTCCAGCTCTCAGCCTGGTCTCTCAGCAGTGGGGTTACAACCCTTGGCTCATTTCTGTGGCCTCCTCTGGACCTTCTTGAACCTGATGGAGCTGGGGCTGCTTTTCACACATGGGGCTGCTGTGTGTGCACAGAGAACTCCCATGTCCCCATGGTGCTTTGGGTGGGCACCTAGGTGGTGTATCCACCAAGGAAATTGGTCAGCACCTTTCAAGATGGGGCCCTTAAATCTTCACCAAGGCCAAATGCTTGAGTGCCTGCTTCATCTGCAGAGAAGGAAGTGGACAGCATGTCATGCCTAAGGTCAATGTGGACCATTTTGTGTGTTCCCATGGGTTGTCTGGGAGGAGGGGGCTCGGCACAGCATGATGAGCAGCACAGGCATTGCACTTCTGATGCTTGTTCTCAGTGTTCCCCATGCCCAAATTCTCCTGTCTGGGATGAGATATCAGCTCCTGTTTGCAAGCCCCACTGGTGCCAACCTCCGCTTCTCTCCTCAGAGCACCTTTCCCTGGGAAGAGGTGCTCATGGCAGCGTGCAGAGCCCCGTCTGCAAACCCCACAACAGCAGAAGTGCATTACACGCCATGTGCAAGAACACGGAGAAAAAAAATCCTTTCATTTTGGGCTGGTTCACATTTTGGAATTTGTGATTCCCAAGCAAACTGGTTTTGCATCAGAAATTCAAATTTGCTCACCTCTTTTATATCAAGAGGGGGTGGAAAACCAATCAAATAGATGGGAGCTTTTCCCCCGGCGTGCTCTGGCTGTCGTGAAGCAGTGGTACGAAACACACTCAAACGCAGGAGTTCGCATCCTTCTGCCGGCAGAAACAGGAGAGGAGCCCTTATTAAAAGATTAAGTTTAATAGCTATTCTTGGCGTGTGCGGGAGCCTGTATTCCTTCTGCAGCTGTCTCAGAGCTGTCCCATCTGGTAAAATTTAGCCGCCTTGGTTCGCTTCACCTGCCTGAGAGTCGACCCGATGGGGGGAGGTTGGCAGCCGCAGCGCTGTGCTGCTTCTTTCTAATAAAGCTCACTTGCCAGGATCAACATCAGAGACGGTCGCAGTAATCGGCGCAGCGCTGGCGGCCAGGCTGGGCTCAAGCTTCCTCCCTTGAGCTGCACCCAAAAAGACTGGAGGTATAGGAGGGAAATAAATCCCACCATATGAACTGCCTTTAATTAGCACCACACGCCTGCAGGGAGCCCTGCTGGCGTCAACAGTGTCTGGGAGAGGCTGCACGTGAAACTCAGCCGGTTTGCAGGCGTGTCAGCTGGTGTGGGAGACGCGCTGCTGTTACTGAAGTCCACGGGACCCACCAGTCTTGTGGACAGATACCTGCAAGGAGAAGGGTGCTACAGAGCATGGGGAGAGGGACCAGCCCAGGTTGGTGGCTAATTCTGGGGTCTCTGCTGTTGCAGGCAGACCGGTGGGACGAAATAACCGGCGGATCAACCGGGGCATTGTGGAAGAGTGCTGCTTTCGGAGCTGTGACCTGGCTCTGCTGGAAACCTACTGCGCCAAGTCTGTCAAGTCCGAGCGTGACCTCTCCTCCACCTCCTTGGCGGGCCTGCCGGCACTCAGCAAGGTAGGACTGTGTGCCGGGACTGTGGCTCTTTTCCAAAATAAATGGCAAGATAAAGATGGGAAGGCCATAGGTGGTAGCGGACAAACCCCAGCTGCAGGCTCTGTTGCTCCTGCAGAGCATTCAAGAGGTGGCCACTGTTGGCAGCTTGTGTCAAACACCCTGCAGAAAGTCAGCTTTTAATAAGGTGGAGGATCAAGGGTGGGCTGGATGATTCATTGATGTCATTGACTGGTTTGGGTTGGGAGGGATCTTTAAAGGTCACCTACTCCAATCCCCCTGCAATGAGCCAGGGATATTTTCAGCTAGGACAGGTTGCTCAGAGCACCATCCAGCCTGTCCTGGAATGGTTCCAGGGATGGGGCCATGTTTCCATGGGCCAGATGGAATTCAAAGAGGGAAACCCCCGGCCACAAGACGGGCAGGCTTGTGGCGAGGCTGACGTTGCTGTCCCTTCCCCTTGCAGGAGAGCTTCCAGAAGCCCTCTCATGCCAAGTACTCCAAGTACAATGTGTGGGAGAAGAAGAGTTCCCAGCGTCTGCAGCGGGAGGTGCCCGGCATCCTGCGGGCTCGCCAGTACCGGTGGCAGGCGGAGGGGCTGCAAGCAGCTGAGGAAGCCAAGGTGCTGCACCGTCCCCTCATCTCCCTGCCCAGCCAGAGGCCTCCAGCAGCACGAGCCTCCCCCGAAACGGCTGGGCTTCAGAAATGAACCCTGACCAGCTGTCACGATTTTTGCTCTCCTGGGGGAGGGCGGGAGGACTGAAAAGACCCGGCCCCCTGAGCCCCTCCATCCCGGGGCCGCCGAGCCGAGAAGCGGGGTGGCGGTGGGGCACCCTCATGCCTCTCTGGCCCCAACCAAACAACTGACACAGCAAGGAGGGGGTGGTGGCACCATCGAGCAGCGCCGCTCCCACGGCACCGTTCTTTCAGGGTGGGGGGGAGGGTTGTTTCATTTCCCAGGCCTGTTCCGTTCCCCCATGCTCCCAGTATTTCCAAGCCTGAACTTGCAAAGGGACAGTTTGGCACTTGAACTTTTTGCTGCCAGGCGCTGCATGACATCCCCAGTGCCAATACCAGAAGACAAAAGAAAGAGCAAGAGGGAAAAAGGATATGACGTTAAAATTTCTTTTTATTATTATTATTTTTTTCTCAAGAAGAAGAGTCCATTCCGTGTCTTTCTTGACAATAAAGTGAAAAAATTAAATGGGGAGAAATATTGAGGGATATAATTTTTTCACCTCATTCCCATCCCACTTTTTTCTTCTTCTTTTTTTTTTTATTACTTTTTCCTTTTTTTTTTTTTTTTAAACTTTCTTTTGCACCTTTGAAAGAAAAATGTACCTGAGAAGAAGTTCTGAAGAGGCCCCATCTGCATTTTTGTGTGTGTGCTTCATTACAAGATTCCAAATCAACTTCGACTTGCACCTTTTTGAAATCATTGATGATGTGAGAAAGAGATGAAGAGGAGAGAGAAAGCAAGAGAGAGAAGAAAAAGGAAAGGAGAAGGAAGAAAAAAAAAAAGAAAAAAGTGAGCTGATGCTCACTTTAAATGGAGGAGGCGTCTGCATTGCACATTTGCCACGGATTTAGTTGATTTATATATATAATATATTATATAACTTTTTTGGCAAAAAAAGCACTATTTTTATGGGACATTTTGTGTAGTATCTGAAGAGGGATTGTAATGTTTAAAATGTGTTATGGTGCTAAAGTAAGTTGGAAGGGAAAAAACCCAGAAATAGCAAGGGAGGGTGGGGAGGGAAGGACAAGATAGCGAATACTGAACTTGAAATTTTAGCTTTTCGTTTTAGGAAAAGTGTGATAAATGTGTTTCTTTTCTCTTCTGAAATATAGCTTGGTCATGACCATATGAGCTAGTTGGCTGTTACTCATGTACACAGATGCACGCACACACAGAAATACATCCACACACGTCCTTTTTTTTTTTTTTTTGTTTAGTTTTGTTTTTAAAAAAGCCCAAACAACAAAAATAACATAACCACCACAATTTAGACTAAAAGAGAACTGTTCTAGAGACAAACTATTTGGAATGGTGAAGGGGTTGCCAGTTACAACTCAAGACCCTGCTCCTGCACGGACCTCCTGGCTGAGCCTGGCTCCCCGAGCCACCTGGGGATCCACCGCTTCTCCCCACCTTGATGCCTCACTCACAGTGATGCCCTGGCGAGCAGGTGGGCGGGCAGCCCTCATGCTGAGCCCCTGCAGAAGCACCAGCTCCGTGCTCCACCATCTCCTTTTCCTTCTCTTGCCCTTTGCATCCTTCTCGCTGGACCCGCCCTGCCCCATCCCCGCCCTGCGCCTCCTGCTCTCCTGCTCTCCTCCTCTTGCCCTGCCTGGGGCTGAGGATGAGGAGGGCTGCACCCAGGGCTGGGAATGCTGCACAGGACGGGGAGGAGAAAGGCAAGTCTCTGGCATGAGGCTCGGGGCTTGGTGAGTGGATGGGTTTGAGAGGTGGGCAGAGGGCTGTAAAATAGGTTGGTTTTAAAATAATATATATTATCTGTCTAGGAACCGTGAAAAGGGGGGAATCAATTACATCTCCCTATGATATACTCTCACTTGCTAATAAAATGGGGACACTCTGTTAACCAGTTCTGTACTTGCTTTGTCTTATATATCCATACATTTAAAACATAAAAAAAAAAAAAGACTACTTGAATTGTATTCTATTTCGTGGTTTGGAGGGGAGGGCTAGGGGCAGTCTTGAGAGGGGGGAGGATTTTAATGTATAATCCTTTTGTTTGTTATTACCTTGCAATGTTGAGCCATGAAGCCTTTGTTTTTAAAAAAGAAAAAATGGCACTGCAATACATGACAAAGAAAATCCTTTATTTATTTTATTAAATATATATGGAAAAGAATGAAAATCGGTCCAAATTAAGAGGAGGGAGGGGAAGGGAAGTGGGTGGGCTGGGGAAGGCAGAATAAAACATCAATTGCAAATAATTGATTTTTTTTTTTCCTT
>JAOEGS010001793.1:0-23981 GCA_025447755.1 Corythornis vintsioides
AAATTGTAACCTCGGGATTATCTATGGAAGTGTTTCATTTGGTCAATAACCATGGCCCATTTTAGGACAGATGGAGTCTAAGTACAGCTGTTATAATGGAAATAGAGGCCTGCAGGCATCTAAAAAGAAGACAAGAATCCTATCTATGGGATTCCCTTCTAGTAAGGCGTGTTTTTTTTTATTATTTCTCTTTTATGCAAAGTCTTACTAGAAATTACAATGATTCTAAAGATTTAACTCAGTGGATGAGAACAAGTTTAAGATTTAAATTCCATTCTTTATGCCTTCTCTCTAATGATTTATAGAATGTACCCTTGCTTTTGTCTTCTTCCTTTCAGGTTTCTAACTTAGTCTTACTTGGAGACAAGTGTTCTAACAATGGCAGCAAATCTCAGGTTGTGATAGCTGTGCCCATGTGGCCACTGAAATCAGGATGGCTTCAGGGGCAGATTAACATGGTTAGTTAGCAGTGAATGGCTGAGACTTAAATATATAGACAAAATTATCTGGAAAGTCAAACAGTTCGTGCCTTGAGTGGTGATATATGTCTCTTCCCAGTGACAGCCATGTCAAGTCCATAGGGAGCAAGTTTTGTGTCTACAAATGCTTCAGGTTGTCTTCATATTTGGCACCATACTAAATAGTGCAAGTGGGGGCAGTGAGGTTAAGTCAGAGGTTAATTATGTTGAGGCTTTAATATGTGTCTTACATCTTAGTGTGAAAACTCATTTGTGCTTATAAAGCACCATTTTATTTCTCTAAAAGATAACTTTGCCATTTTAATGACAAATCACTCAGGCTTTTAATAATGTGTGTGGAATTTTATCTTTTGAAATAAGACTGAAGTGTCATTTACCCAGTGAAGTACTCTGGTTTAAATTGCATGGGGAGGTTTCAGATGCTGGACTTTGATTTGTAATTATTGTGGGATCAATAGCTGAATGAATTCCTGGGATGGAAGGCTGACAGCAGCTATGTCCCCATAAGTGTTACTGTTTGTTCTTTCTCCTTATAGAATAAACATACTGAGGCCTTGTCTTATAAAAAGGATAAGTGTGGAGATGTAATGGCCTCCAAAGCCTGAGGATTAAAGACATAAATTCCATGGGTAGAAAATTGCTCATTCTTGTTGAAGGATTCTTGGCTGCTCGCTCTAACTCTAACATATCCACATGTGTATCTGAAATATATTTTGACAACAACCCTCTGCAGACAGATAATCTTATTAAGGAAAATACAAATACTTGATACAAATGAAAGATGAAGCTTGATTTGATCACTTCCTAAATGTTTGTAGCTGATGATTGCATGTCTAGAGGCTAAATTGATGATAAAAGTGCTCTGCTATTGCTATCTTAATGTTCTGAAAAGCATTTAGCTGCCATTAGGGTCAAGGGCCTCTGTAAGGGAGTATTTTAATTAGGGCTATGACAGTTGAAGAGCTGTGCTTGTTTCTGAACTGTTATTTTAAATGTAAGGATGCTCTCTTTAGTTAAACTCTAGTTTTAAAGAGATTCTTTTTTTAATTTCTTCTTCTTAAAGCCTCACTTGTAAATGGAAAGGCAATTGGAAATCATTCTGCCTAGTGGCTTGTCATTTCTGCTCACTCTTAACTTAAAATAGACCAATGCCTTTTGTAGATTTGCTCAATAGAGAGGAACATCATATCCCACCACTCCTTAATTTTCCTCTGTCTTTCTGTGGAAAAGTGCATCTGCCACTTGCTCGTAAGGCAGAGGTGGTCACAGTATCACTGAACTTCCTTAGAGATTTCTGACATAGTTATGTATTTTAAAATTTGCTATACAGTTCTTCAACAGTTCTGCAATGAAGTTGCATTCTCACTTCCACAGCTATTAACTGAAATAAAATCTCACTCGATTCAGTGAGCTGTAAAAAAACCCCATCTAAATGAGTTTTGATTGTGAAGCTACTGGTTCCTGAGCTGTGGTAGGAACAGGCAGGCCTGCAGGTCAGAGGTGAAATGGTAAATGGTTTGAAAAATTTCAGCTGCAGGGGAGAGAAAAAAAAAAAAAGAATTGACTCTGCTGTAAAATGATTAATGTAGTTAAGTATTAGATGTTTTTCAGAGAGAACTGACACAAATATACCATTTCTCTTTTGTAGTGTTGGTTTCTAATAAGCCATTGTCAGTCCTATCAGCTGAACAGTAAGAGGAGGAAAGATGAAAATGGGCAAAATGCTTGTGAGAGATCATAAAGTCAGCATCAGAATAAAAACTTGAATCTCAAAAAAACTTATGAAACGATCTTGAGTTTAAGAGCATCCCGTGTTTATCAAAGCAAAATATTTACTTCCCTTCCATATGGCTCTTTGGCACTATTGTTACTTAGATCATAAATTGGCTTTACTGCAGATTTTAATTGCTTAATCTCATGAGACAGTATTGGTGCTGGATGTCATGTAAAGCAAGTGGAAACTGAAGAGCCTGTTTAGCACAGGGATGCACTGATCTGGAGGTGCTGATTTCACAAAACCCTTACTGCTACCTGCTGCAGGGAAGGGTAACAGGAAACTAATAGACTTTTTTTCCCCTTTGTGTTCTATTTGGCTTTTTTTTTTCTACTCCAGGGATTGTTTTCTGTCCTGCTTTGTGCTACCCATGAAGGGATTGAATTTGAAATGAGCCTGTTTGTGAGGAGATTTAACTCCTGCCTAGAAGTGGTGATGCTTAAGTGGCATATGCCAGGCTTCTTGACTTATCCTCCATCTTAGTAAGTATTGAGGTATGAAATGCTGTTGCAGGTAGTGGGATGCTGTAGCATCTGCCCACTGGGGGCCTTTATTTGTGTGCTGGAGGAAGCGAGTTCCTCTGCCTCCTGCTGAGCAGCCAGATGGCTGCTATAACCTTGATGGAAGGCACTCAGCAGAGACTGGGGAGGGGGTGCTTTTTGTGAAAACGTGGGGCTTTGTGTCCTATCCATTGCTTCATGCTACGTTCAGACCTTAAGGGGAAAGACAACCTAGATTGCTAAAAAATGCATCCCAAGTTAACAAGGAGAGCGTGGCAGGGATATGCTCAGCCCAGCTGCTAGCTAGCCCCAAGCTCACTACCATGTGCAAAGAGTGATGGCTGGACAATGAAACCAAGCTGATATTTTTACAAATCTCTTATCAGAGATTGCTGAGAGTTTGGGATAGATGTTTCTTGGACAGTAGTGGCTGTAGACAGTCCAGGAATAGATAAAATGTATCTCTCTTTATGGACAGCATATGCCAGGAGCTGCATTTTCATGGGATTTATCACAGGGTGTAGTAACTTATCTATGGGAGATAAACAGTTGCTGCATCTCAGGGGTTGAGACATCTGCTTGGATTGAACAGTTTTGCTTTAAAAGCCAAAAAAGACATCTGAGAAAGTTGCTGCTTTCAGTGTTCCAGTCCAGGCTCACACTTAGAATGGCTTTTATTTAAACATGGTTACTAGAGTGCTTCTGTGTCTGTAAGGCCTTTGGTAGTCAGTCACTGGGGAGGCTTTGGTGTAGTCACTGCTGTGTGAGCAAGGTGTTCCAAGAGTTGGAGTGGAAGGATGCTGCTTAGAGTGGAGGTCTCCACTAGTGTGAGTGTAGGCAGGGGGACACTTGAAGACTGAAGGTAGTTAAAAATATGGCCATCTGTATATATATATGTATAAAAATAGGGCCATCTGCAGTTATATACTCAGTTCTAAGACAGCTAAAAACTGTTGCTTTCTTTAATAGGAGTTAGAGAAAAAAAGAGGACGAGAGAATGTTGTTAGTAGGAATGAACTGTTTTAGTGAGCATTGTTAATTGGTAGGTTTAGGCCTAATATCCAGTCAATTTGGTAAACTTACCAAACAGCTCCTTTCTAAGCAGTCAGCTGTAGGTTGTGCTTTTACAGAGCTCTTTCTCCTTATCCCTTCTTCCTCCCTAGCACAGGAGAATTAATTGCACTGTTTGTATCAGTGTACCTGGGGGGAATTGCCATAACCTGGTAATTCTCTGTTTACAAGTTAAGTGCCCTGGGTTGGTCACAGAGGAACCATTGGAGCTGTGTAACTGGCAATTACCTTCTTTGTTGCTATGGTATACAATGGGAACTGGGCACCTACTGTAATATTTTATTTTATTTTTTCTTTCAAAATGTTGCCTGAAAATGCTTCTTATGTAACTTCTCTTCGATCCTGCAGCTGGTGATTCATGTGTTTACCCTTGTATTACCTTCATGATGCCATTTCATGTGGGACATGCTGTACTTTTATCATGCATGATCTGTGGTGAGCTCCATCAGTCTAAGTACCAGCCCACATTTAATTTGTATATAGTTCTGATATTGATTTTGAGGCTTATACTGTTTGTGGCTTCAATTGAAACACTTTTCAAATTTGGTAATGGGAAATCATGTCTAACTCTTCCTGCTTTTCTGCAGTCAAATTGTATTTATATTTTTAGTTTTTGCTGCACAGTGTATATCAGCAGTGTGGTGGTGCCCAGTAAACTGCAGTGTGTGAAGCATTAAGAGTAATGAAATGAGAGTTTTCAATATGTCCAACATAATAAGGCAACATTTAAAACACATAATACTATCAAAGAATATTTCTCTTTTTTTTTTTTTTCTTTTTTTTTTTTTTTTTTCTTCCTGTGTCTTGAAGAGACCCAGGAGTCCTAAGGTGCTTTCATGAGGGTGGTACCATCGTAACTCCAATGAAATGCCATGAAACAGGTGCATCCTGTGATGGGTTTGGTTTAATGACAATGATAAGGAGGTATCTCCTCACTTTGACAGTAGAAGCACTGTAATAATACAAGAAACTGATGCCCTGTGTTGAAAAAGAGCTGCTCACGTGCTAGAGCCAATCCAAAGCTCTACATCTAGTAAGAATATAGTAAGTAAAATATAAACTGTGCCTACTCAAAGTACCAATATAAATGCATTTATAAACTTCAGAGATACAGTTCCATGAAATAATGTGGGGATGTCAGATTTTACTGATCCCTTTGGTTTGTTTCTCATCTGCAACAGAATAAATGATCCTGCTGTAAGTACTGGACTGGTATAATTTTAATCCTGAATAACTGATTTTTATTAAATAGAGGTCAGTTCTGCTTTGTTCACCTGCTAGAAGAGAGGAATTTCAGATTTGTCTGATGTGGAGCAAAAGGAAAACTCATCCTTACTAGAAACAGCTTGTTTATAATGGTACAGATGATATGGTGCAAAATCTGCATTTCTGGTACTAGAAACTGGAGAGGGTATTTTGGAAAATTGCTACCAGTTTTGAGTTTTGTTTAAAAGCAAGAATAGAAAAGGGAGACAACTCATCTGACTTCAGTCTATAGTGTTTGCTGCAGAATATGTAAGAAATGCACTAATACTTATTTTTGGGTTTATAAAGTGAAATTTGTATGTTAAATGCTTCAATTACTACACACATCTCTGGAGCTCCTACACTCATCCTGTAGGTAAGAGCATCCTCTGCCTTACAGGGAAAGGGTTTTCCTCAGACTTGTGGAACCTGGCCATGATATGCCTTTTCTGGGGGGTTCCACAATGATGGTTTTCATTGACTGCTTAGGGAAGAAACACACAGCTTTTCACTTAACAGGAGGAACACCTGTAGGTGACTGGGACTGTTGGTCCCAGTGCAGTATACCAGGGAGTGTTTTCTGCCTTGTAGGCTGTGATACCACTATCCAAAAAGGGAGGGAGCTGGGCTTCAAACCTACCTACTCTGCAGATGACTTGCATTTCACTGTAGTGCAATTTTATTCCATCACCCATTTTATTTTCACTTAAAAGGATTTCTCAGCCATGCTCGTTAATGGGTTAGCATTAATAGCCTAAAGGATTTCAGGCAGCAATTGTACAGACTATGTAAAATACTTAAGGGGAAGCCTTGTGGCTCTCAGTCCTCCTGTAATTGAAAGAAAAACCAAAATGTCTCCTATTGACAACGTGCTGTCTTCCAAACTGGCCTGGTGGTCTGGAGTGGGATAGTCTCTTAATTACAGCCCTGATCCAAACAGATTGAGGTAATAGTGATCCAGATTGGGGATTGTTACAGCAGCCCTTGAAATTCCTGAAGGGCTCTCCAGGGTCTGATGTGTCCAGGGGCTGATAATCTCCTGTGAACAGGATGTGAATTCAAAATAGGACAAGGTTAGGTTAGGTGAGGTTTTAAACTAAGAGGGAGATTTAGACTAGATAGAAGGTGTTTTTGATGCTCAGGTTGGTGAGACCCTGGCCTAGGTTGCTCAGAGAGGTGGGCTGTGCCCTGACCCTGGAAACGTTCCAGGTGGAGTTGGATGAGGCTCTGAACAACCTGTTCTAGTTGCAGATGTCTCTGCTTACTGCAGGGAGGTTGGACTAGAGGGCCTTGAAAGGTCCCTTCCAGCCCAAACCATTCAATGATTCTATGAATGGTACCTCCTTTCACACAGCCTGCAGGGCAAAGATGAGTAAATGCTCTTTCTTGCCATTACAAGTCAGAATCAGCTTTGAGTTGTTGCCTTTGGCTGCTTCTTTGGCATGACCAGTTTGGGTTTGTTGAAGTTGGAATGCACAAGAATGGCTGGGTTAACCTTGTGCAGTTCCCTCATTGCAAGAGATAAAACTCTCCCCTTTCCCCCCCTGCAAGCTCTGTGTGCTTCAAGAAGTTAGTGTAATAGCCAGAGGGCTCTGAAGTGAGAGATCCTGCAGACTAGGAACCTGCTGCTGTAGAGATGAAGCGTTCTATTTCTCAATGTACCCAATAAAACCATCACAGGGATTACTGTGTCCATCATCACTTCTGTGGTCCTGAAGCAGCTGTGATATTAGTTAGCTGCTGTGCTTTTGCACTACCAGCTTTTGCTGTCTTTCCTCCTGTGTGTCCATGGACTAGTGTTACATGTGTAGTTTGGCAGCAGGCAGGAGAGGTTGGTGAGCTGGTTGCTCCATGCTCCTACAGGCTTTAGGGTGGAAGAGATGGATGTGGATATGCTGTAACAACTGCAGTCCTCTTGTATTAAGAAATACACCTGGGGGTTTGTCTAGTCATTATTTGGGAGGTGAAGTAAAGAGAGGAGACAAAGATGTGGTGCCAGGTTTGAAGGCTCTTTGTTATTTGCCAGTCCTTAAAGTTGCTGAATCTTGCTATGTCAAATGCTTTATGTTCACTAAAATCAAACTTAGCACCTTTCTATGCTGGCAGGTAAATACTTATTTTGCTTTGTAACACTGCACACACAAAAATACCTCCACCCAACAAAACAAAAATAAACCAAAAAACACACTCTTGACTTCACACCTCTCTTCCCAAAGATTGCCTGTTGCTGGCAGCATCTTACCTGTTCCTAACCCAATGTACATCACATTAAGGTTACATAATGTGCATGTATGAGTGATCAGATGTAACCTTCTGAAAGAAAATGTTCTGTAGAAAGCTGTTGGGAGATCTGTTGAGTAATGTTCTGAATCAAATAGAATATTCAGTATCTGAGATGGCTGTTAGATTTCCTCATATTATTTGGAAAAGAACAAAAAGTTGATTAAGATTCCTTATCACTCTTCTCAACCCGTTAATACAGCAGTTTCCCTACTGTGCAGGGTAAGTTTTTATCTGTATTAAATCAAAATGCACTGCAGTAATCATACTTCTGTAATTGACAGGCAGGCCCAAGAGCATGTTTTTGCAGTGAGCACTCATTCCATCATTCTGTTATTCATAGTAACAGAATCCTTCTGAAAGGTCCATAATTAGTGATGAAATGAATAATTTTTTTTTATCCTGAAACTTTCCTTGTTAAATTGCTACTGATTGGACAGGTCTTACTACGCTTAATATTTTATCACTTCTTTTAAGTCTTCAGCCCAGTAGAATTTTTCTGATAATATCCAAAGTCTTGCAAACTAGCCCATTTTTATGGAAAGGCAAATCTCCATCTTGCAGGTCTGTGTTACAGCTCATACTGTTGCATATGTCACTGATGCTGATCTACACCTGCTCAGCAGGAGACCAAGGGCCACCAGAGCCCTTGTGCTCATCTCTGAGTACCATGAGGCTTTAGATACCTGAGACAGCTGTTATGTGCAGCAAGCAAGGCCATTGTTCCTCGACTTGTGGAATAAAAGTGTTTCTTTGCTTAACAAGTTATTGCACATCTGTTGTGATCCACAGGGCTACGTTGTTCAGACATGGTAAACTGCAAAAGAAAAGCTTAGAAAGGTCTCATAGCCTTGAAATGGAGCTAGAGGTTTCCTGGCAACATTGACCTTGTTTTGAATTGCTGCTCAGAACATACACCCATAGAATCTTTTTCCTGGAGCCTGCTTATGATGGAAATAGCATCATTTATGCAGCTTTAATGAATTCTCCCTGAAGCTTGTTTCCTTGAAGGTGATCCCTTCATCTGCATTACAAATGCTGAAAGACTTAATACACTACAGAAGGACAACCTGTGACAGGTGTAGCTTTCTTTCTTGAGGCAAATTCTGTGCTCAAAGCAAGGCTTAATCAAATGCATTGATTTTAGTACTGCTCTGTGAAGAGATGGTTCAATCTTTTCCTCATGTAAAGAAAGAAATCAGAATGTTCTTTAAGATGTGGTTACAGTAGACTTGTAGCTGTAGTACAGCTCCTAAAAGAAAATTAGTTCTTGTGGCTTGCAGGATGATGCTTTTTAGATGGAGTATGACTATTTAACATGGACTTTAGTCATGCTGTTAGAAAGCTTGGCTTTCACTGAGTGCTTTGTATTCTGGTGGGAGTGACACCTCTAAATAGGTGAAGAGGTATTACTTGGCTCACAGCCCCGTGGGGAAATGTGAGGCTGTGAAACTAATAAAGTCCTGTCCACTTCCAGATTCTCACAGTAAGATTGCAGTTCTGCTTTTGACTGTTTCTCTACCTCATTATCTAAAGCAAATTTTGCATCCTGAATATGAATTTTGGACGAATAGTTTTAAAACTGTTGTTTCTACTTCCTATATAATAATGCTTTAATAGAACATTGCCATGACTCTACTCATTGACCAAATCAAGTATTTGGAAAAGCTTGAAGTTACTGCAGGGTAGTTGTGTGCCTCAGTCTCTATAATATGCCTTAATGGTTATGGACAATATTTAATTTTGAAAATGATTACTTTCATGAGTCAGGCAGAAAACTGGTCCCAAAGCTGCTTTTGGAAGCAGCACTGGGAAAGTAAAGTAAAGCAGCACTTTACTTTGTGCTCTTTCACTTCTAAGTATAGCTCTAAGTGTAAACAATAAATCAGATGACATAAGACATTCAGCTTGTTTATTAGGATTTTGGGAGGGGGGAATAATAGAGAGAATTAAACAGTTCCTGCTGGGGTGAACTAGAGACTTGCTAAAAATCTGGATGAGGAAAAGCTATTGAGCTGTGCTGCTGATGCTGTGCTGCTTCTGTGCTCTAAGACCCTGCTCTCACCTAAAGGAACAAGAGAATTGCTGGCTGGGAACAGGAACCTCTCGTGCTCTCCACTCGAGTGGCTTCTCTGTCTCGTGCTTTACTTGGAGTTCCTCAAACTTGTGATATCCCTCTAAACAGCTTTCACTTGTTAGGAGCTGGTAACTCTCCACCAAGAATGTTGAAAACTTGCCAACCAACTCAAAAACTGAAAGTCAAGATGCTTTGTCATTTTGCAGCTTTGTCTGTTTATAGGAGGATGGTGGTGAGTGGCTGTTGGATTTGCAAAGCAGAAGATAATAAATCATCTTTGTAACATGAATGGAGATGCACCTGGAGTACTGTGTTGGGCTGTGGGGGTGATTTTAATAGTCACTTTGACTTGCAGTCTCCTTTAAGTCTTAAGTACTGGGATTTTTGTTTTCCTTTGCATTTGGTCTTTGGTTCAAGGTTTGTTATGGTGGTACCTGTTCCTCCTGGCATCTGTTTGCAATGGAATTACAGTATGTGCTGCTAATAGCAAAATCATTTCTGCTTCTGTCGACTAGCAATCTTAAAGAGGATGTGTTTTTCCTTATTTCCTCCTGGGAATGAAGTTCCTGGGGTCAGGAAGAAGACAAACTTGTTTTTCTGTGACATGTGGGTTCATATTCAGTTCTGCTCAAAATGAAATATTGAAACTAACCAGAGATGAGAGGAGATGTCTTGGAGAAAGTAGTATGGTATTTATCACACTGTTGATATAACTTAGCTATACAAATGCAATATATTCTGTTTAAAACAAAGTACAGTATCAGAGAGTATATTGTAGATATTGTAGCCTTTCTTCTTTTAAGGTATACCTTAAAAGAAATAATGCAATATATTGCCAGATTATTTTTTTTCATCTTTCCCCCTTATTCCTCAGTAACAGTATCACTTATTTTGTTTGGGTCTAAAGGAAAAAGTAATCCAGAGCCCAGCACATGCTTACAGCATAAGCAGAAACATTATATATTGATCCAGTCTCCTGGCTTTTGAAGAATGCTTAATGAAAATCTAATGCTTTATTTCAGACTGTAAGTAGTGGTGGCTTTTGTTTGGCATTTTCTTTTGTTTTGTTTTCAGCAGTGTGTTCATTCAGCCCTGCAAACCATTTACTCATTCCCTGAGTAAAATTGACCATCTCTAAATAACCCTTTCGAATTTACTTGAGTAAATCTTAGCCTTGAAACTTCAGATTTAGCAGTTGCAAATCTTTTTACCTTTGGGGACCCTAAAGATAAAGAAGGGATGGTGTTCAAAGGTGTTCAGCTTGGGAGAGCAGGTAGTTCCAGCCTTGGTGCAGAGGGCAGAGCCCAGCAGAGAAGATCTTGCAGAGATCCAGGCTGTACACTGTGAGTTTTCCTTCCTTTATTTAAAATGCTGCTTGGCCTTTAGTGAGAGGAAGAGTGAGTTGATAAGAAGGTAGTCTAGGATGACTGGTTGCTGCTTCTAGTGAGTCCAGAATGATTTGAGCACTCGGAGGACTTTTCCCTCTTTGGAGGATTCAGATGATTTAATTATTCTAGTCACAAGAAAAGGCAGAAAATTAAGGTGTTAAAAATCCAGTTGTCTTGACTATATTTGAAAACTTAATAGTACAAGGAATTACATATAACATTATTCAACTGTTGTATGTTCTGCAAGACATAATTTTCTGGAAATTGAGTGTGGGGAGGTGTCAGTTAAACAGTTTTGGGGTTTTTTTGGGGTTGTTTTTTTTAATTTCTCCTGAGGATACATAGGTGACTTCATTTCTCCTTTCCTTGTACTCATGTAATGTTGAGGGATAAGGTAATGATGCAGAAAAAAATATTTTCAAGTTACTTTTTTTTTCTATCAGAATTATGTATGTGTATCTGAAAACTTAACAACTTGAAGTGACCAGGCAGGCTTTAAAAATGGAGAAGGGAAGCAAAAGAGACTTGGAAATGAATTCCCAAAGCTGCTCCCTGAGCCTAAAACCTCTCCCTCTGCCAGTCTGCTCCTCACTTCTGCTCTGGTCTGTCCTGTATGTGTTAAAATGTGGATATGCAGATGGATCTTAGGCTGATTTGTCAGATCCTGTCTTCATTAATAAAAACCAACAAAGCATTTTTAATATTGAGAGCTCTCTGTGTGTGAATTTACGGGATTGTTTTTCCATTTGGTGTTATTTCATAACATGTCAGTTGTCACTAGATTTTATTGCATATTAATGATGTTGGTAATACCCAGATTCTCAGACCTCTTACAGAGCTTGAGACTGTTCTTTGTACAGGTAGATGCTGAGTCGGGTACACACACAATGCTCCAGTAAGTTTTGAAAGTGATGAGATATGTTGTTAAATGAAAATAATCATTCTTAAATGAAGGGCAGTGACAGTTCTTCCTCATTTCAAGTAAAAAGGCAGTTATAACCATTTCAGAAGAGTGTTTTTTAGACAACAGTTGGCAACAGTTGACAAGCTCTACAGCCACCTATGTGAATTCTCACATCTGCTGGGTGTTCCAGACTGAAGGATTGTGCAGTACAGCTACTCGTGGCATTATCCTTGCCAGGCAGAATTTGTTTCACATTGCTCTAGGCACCAGAATTTTCCACTGTGCTACTTTCTCTTCTGTTTTGAAGTTGTCCATGATGTTAGCTGTCAGGAATATCAGCTGATACTCCTACTTGTAGGTGTTCCTGGCCACCTTTCTCTAACCTACACTCAGTCTGCTGTTGCACACTCTGCCCACTGCCTGAGCATCTCATGGGGCAAAGAGACTAAGCACATTTTACTTTTTCATCTCAGCTTCTGATTCTGAAGTCATCCACACATCTGAAAGGGACCTCACAGAAAGCTGGAGAGGGACTTACTTCAAGGGCTTATAGTGCTAGGATGAGGGGTGCTGGCTTCAAAGTGGATGAGGGTAGATTTGGATTAGGAAGAAGTTCTTCACTGTGAGGGTGCTGAGACACTGGCACAGGCTGCCCAGGGAAGCTGTGGATGCTCCATCACTGGATGTGTTCAAGACCAGGTTGAAGGGAGCTTGGAGCCACCTGGTCTAGTGGGAGGTGTCCCTGCCCCTGGCAATAGGGTTGAAACTGGATGATCTTTAAGGTCCCTTCCAACCCAAACCACTATGATTTCTGCAATAGGTTCTGAAAAGTAAATGTGATTACTGTTTGCTTTCTGGTGTTAGAGTTACAAAACGTTTACTATCCAGAACTTCATCCAGGGCATTTGGCATAATATGCAAGTTGTCATTGGAGAGGGACATCATTCTAATGAAAAACTGCCTTTTTTTTTTTTCTCTCCTCCTGTCAAATTGGGGAAGATTCTTTATTTCCAATAGAACTGCCATTGTCCTTGATTTTGTAGGAGTCCACTTCAGTGCCAGTGTATTGTCATTAAAATGCTTCATATTGATCATATTTTATTCACATCCCTGGTAAGAACATGAGAATATGACATGGAAAGAGTGTTTAGAGGCTTTGCTTTGCTCTGGAATCTTCTGCTTTGCTTTGTGTGTTTGATTCCCATTTTTGTTGTATTTAAGATTTCTGCAGCACTGAGACTGGATTGTTTTGGAGTGAGGAAGGAAAAGAACTGAGCAAATGGTTGTGTGTTTTTTCTGGATTTTGTTTCTTCGTGAAATGCTGGGAGTGTAGAGTTTCTGTTTCCTCATATGAGGAAACCTTATCAATATGAATGACATCAAATTAAATTTAATAACATTCAGAATGTTGGGGGGACAGGGGAGAGCCCTTGTTCCAATATTGAATGGTAAGATTATCTCACCTGGAGAAAAATTAACCCTTTAAGAGCCTCTGTAATTTAGTATATCTTATCCCTGATTTTTGCACTTTAATGAAATACAGACAAATGTGGGTTTTAAAATCTTTTAATTACCTTTATTTCCAAACTGTAGCCCTATCTAAGTGGTGCCTAATAAACCTAGGGATTAGATTCCTAAACATACTTGCTTATAACCTTTTCAGCTAAAGAGTGAGAAAAGGTTAAAAAAAAAAAAAAGTTATGAGCTAATCTGCTTCTAGAACAGTATCAGAGGCCAGTGCTTTGCACTTGCAAATATACAACATAAATCTTTGCTGCTGCATTAGTAGGGGAAGTACAACAAGCCTTATAAAAAGCTAACTGAAAGGCAAAAGGCAAGAATGCAGGGGAGGATCTGCCATTTTTAGGCTATCTGGCTTATCAATTCTGTAAGTCATTATGACGTAAGTATTTGTGTATTATTTTACAGGTCTGAAGGTGAAAGTTCAAGAAGCATCAGGTATGTTTACATTGTATTCTTTCTGTCTTGATGTCTTTGGTCTAAGAAAATATTAAACAAGCATAACTTTATTTAAAAGCACTATATATAAAGAGATTTTTTTGTTTGTTTTGTTTTAAATGTGTGTTTTATTGGTTCTGCTTAGCATGCCATTTGTAATTTGAATAATGGATCTTCTTCCTGGGATAAGGTCAGTAATAGGTAACGTGACACTACCTGAATCTATCACCATTAAGAGCTAGATGTTAGTTTTGATAAGTGCAAAATATTATTTATAGTTATTTTTTGGTGTTTTCAGTCAAAATGAGTACTCAGTAGTGATTTGTGTTGGCAAAGCTGGTTTTGGGGGGCAACATCTGTGTTGGGGTGAAATCCATGTAGTTGTTCAGGCCTTTTTAGTAGTCTCCTTCACTTGACAGCAAGATCCTTCATAGGTTTATTATTACAATACTCATTATGCACTTGGAAGATTCAGTTCATTTAGAGAATTTAATGTGGTTAACAAACTTTTAACTTACTCATTTAGTATTTTATACTTGTTCCCTCAAGGTTTTTTTGTAAGCCTAACTCTTTGAAAATGTGGCTGTGAGAGTCAAACTTGTAACAGTGCTCTGCACAGGACTGAAACTTTAAAATTGCATCCTTGAATCTGAAAGTGTTCCACATTCATTAGAATATTACAATTAAGCACGTGCCTAGGTTCTTAAGGAATGTGACCACTGATCAATATAAGGTCTAAAATATTTGCTGTGGGTTCATGTTAATACCCTGCAGCTTGTTTTGGGGATTATCAGGACTTTAGATACAAAGTTGCTGTATTTTATTTCTTAAGCAAAGCCAGGACTTTCAATTGCAGAATTACAAATGCAATTCTTAACCCCAGGTATGCAGACTATCCACAAAACCAGGTGAACTGCAAAGTACTCAATCTGATACCCAAAAAACAGAAGGCTGTAGGAGGTGATAAAAAGATATATTTTTAATGCTTTTTTAATAACAGAAATAAAGATCATTATGGTATCAGAATGGTTCAAGAGATTGATGGTGATGTTGGTAGCATATATTTAATATACAGTAACTGAAACTGAACAAAATCACAAGTTACTGTAGTTCAGACTGTAGTAAGAGGCCTGTGCTTTACTCCTGGTTTTTTGTTTAAGTCCCAGTAGGGTTGCCAATATGCTGGTGAGCTGTGGAAGGATTAATGCTGATCAGCTAAGCAAACTAAAAATAACTCCACTGGCATGTGAATTTCCAGAACTGTAACTGAGGTGACTGCCAAGTCTCTGGTGGGATGTGGTTGCCCAGGTTGGGGTGGGGGTGGTATTGCTGTTGCTCTCTGGAAAAAGTTGAGTTGATCTATTAGTGACCATATTCCCAGGTATTTAAATGGTGTATAGGCATAGCTGAAAATCAGGTATGTCAGCTCTGGGTTGGGTGCTATCTGAAAACTAAACATTAATAGAACTCTGGCTGTATCCCCAGCATGCATCTTGATGAACTAGGATGAAATCATTGCTGGAGATGGGGAGTGGGTGTTATTTGTCTGGTAGGCAAAGGGACTGGGCTGCAAGACTGATGGACGTAACATTTGTATGGCTGGTCAGAAATATTCCACACCTTAGAGGAAGGTTCTGCTCAGACTTAGTGCACCTATAGAAACTGGTCTAATTGGTAATCACCAAAAGTGATTCCCCAATACTGCTCAGTACAACAGTGCTGCAGAATTTCTGTGTTTCTTCTGTGCCCAGACTTCAGGGTTGTGATGGTGAAAACCACCAGCATGTGTTCTCTACAGAAACCTGCAGGCAGTCAGCAGGAGTCTTGGAGCACTGATAGAATCTTCTGTTTTGAGGCTGAGCAGTGAATTAATTCTGATATTCAGCATGAAGTCAAGTTACTCCAAGATAGTTCCAGACTTTCATGATAGCCTAAAATTAGGCTAACAGATGAATGCAGTAGCAGGCAGCTCGAGCAGATGGCAGAGCCATCCTCCCAAAATGCTCTTTCAGTCCAACTCTTCCATCCTCCCTCTTAAACTGGGTTTCTTCAGAGCAGAGGTGACGTGTCACTGAGAATGTGCTTTTGTGTTTCTGCCTGTGTAAAATCCTGGTCAGCTTTTGTCTTGTCTTGGGCAAAAGCTCCCTTAGCTCTTTGTCTTGGTAGCTTCTTACATCAGGGTTAATTTAGCTCATGCTGTTTTCCTTTCTTTCTGGCAAATGAAGAGGAAATGGAATAGTCTCAAATTAAATGATAAGTTCAGCCTAGGGAATAGTGCTAAGACTCTGAATAGAAGAAATCTTCATTCCTACTCAGACGAATCAGCAAAATGCTGGCAAATCAGTACCCTGCCCAAACCTCACCCTGCAGGTGAGAAGTCAGGAATAAAAGGTGCTTTATCAGCATTAACTGGACAGACACTATGTTGACTGGCATCAGTTAATGGTTTATGTTTGCAGATAGTAAGCAAATGTATCAGTTAGGACTGTGCTGTTTGACTCTTAACATATGCAGTTTAAGTAAAACAATCTCAGTAAATTCTGAGGCACAAACCTTTTTTTTTTTCTTCCTTTCTGCTAAAAGGTTCCTTTGAGATCAGATAAATTCTAATTTGGCATGCAATTCTGTCACTATCAAGATGTATCCACAGTTTAGTGGCTTACAACACAGAAGCAAGATCTTTCTCACACGTGCAGTGCTGTGTAGGTATGAGGTGGACCAGTCCTGTAACTTGCTTCGGGTTTTGTGTTTCTAGCAGATGTGGAGAAAGAGAGAAATCAGTCATGGGAATTTGGTGCTGCTCTGACCCACCTTGGAGTGCCATGGCTTTGACTTGACTTGCAGAGTAGGTCTGCTTTGAACCAGACTTGTCCTTCTTCCTACCCCCATTTCTGTGAAACCATTGTCATCCACTTTTTAATTCATTTAGGAGGATCTTAACAGTTGACTCTGAGCAGCAGCAAAGAATGAGGATTCAGAAAGGAGGTGAATGTATCTCGTGGCTTTTTTTTTTCTTGTTTTGTCCCTGTCTTTTCCTCCACCCTCCCCATGGATGCTGTGATACACAGCAGGGTTGGGCAGTCCCTAGGAGGCTGCTGCTAAACACACCTCTGTGCCTGGGGTAGGGAATCATTGGGTTCAGGTGAGCCTCTTCCACCTGAGTAAAAATCAGGCTTCTGACCAAGAGACTTGCTTTGGAATAGCTGGATTTCTTTTCATACTGGAATGCAATAGCCAGTATAAGTGATGCCCTGGAATTTTATACTGTTGCTCACTTGCAGAAGTTAATGCTGTGGTGGATTTGTTTTCAGCAGCTTAATAGTTCATCATTATGATGAAAACATGCAAAAAAAGTGTTTCAAAGTGCTCTGAGATGCAGTAATCACTGAATCTGACCATGTGGAGACAAGGCTGATGCAGAAAAGCAATATGATTTGAGGTAATACACTGAAACAATTAAAAATCATCTTGATATTCCCCCCCCCTCCCCACCCATTGGTTTTCTCAAGGTGACAAAGTAATAAATTATCCCATTCTTTGGGCAAGCTCTTAAAATTCTTGCTGCTTATAATTTTGTTGTACTGTATTAAGTTTGCATTGGTTTCCTTCTGGTGAATTCCATGTAATTTGCAAGCCCAGGTTTCTGTTAAATCTATTAAAACTGATAAATTGCTTTGAACATTTTGCATTCTCAGATGTAATGAACACATACGCAGTGAGCTATGGCACTGTCAGTGTGATGGTCCTTTTTAATTTGTTTTACAAGCAGTTTTAATATTTAGTGGTATGACCTGACAGTTTCAGATAAGAAAGTGTATCTGTAGCATCATCTGTCATATCAAAGTGAGCAAGCATATGAAGACTCAAGGTTTAGATGTTCCTCTTACCTCTGCTATGGACCTTGTGTATTTAATGAATGCAAAGATCAGAGCAGAGGAGTCAAGCAGTGTATGAGGTGCAGAGGGATTTGAGAGCAGTGAGCATCTCTGATTAGAAACCCCCTAAAGGCCTTCACAGAAACAATTCATCTGTTCTGACGTTCCTCCTTTTCCTGTTTTAATTCTTGTAAGAGATTAATAGCAGTGTGAACAGAATAAAAGGGTCCAATTTAATTATTTCCCCAGGTATTCCTTTGCTGGTTTTCTGGCACAAAATAGATGAGCACTTATGTGCCTGTATTTACTCAACTGCTTCATGATATTCCTGTGTGACACTTTTCCTGGTGCTGTGGTCAGTGGGGCAGCAACACAGAGCCCTTGTTCCAGTAGCCATCCTGTGCAAAATACTCCTTCAGTCAGTGCACTGGAATTGAGCTTTAGGGCTTTTTTTTGTTTTTTTTAATTTCTTCCCAATTTTGTGCTTTTCAAAGAAGAAATGAAGCACAAAATGGGGTAAGGAGTAACAAGGTCTATCTACATCTCTTCTGGAGGATATTCTTGTGCTGTTTGAAATCAAGATCACAAAAAGTGAAAATTAGTGTGTAGTCAATGGGACTGTAATTAGCCTAGTGTTAGTGATGATTTTAATAGATATTAGATATAAGGAAGGACAGGACAGTTTCTATGGTCTGATCATTAAAACAATAGATACAAATTTTACCTTGCCAAACAGCAAAGGAAAACCAGAGTACTTGAAAAAAGTTTAGAATGTAGTCAACTTCTGATGCATCAATGGAGAATTCTTTTCCTACAGTAACACACACTGCATGTGAGATGACATCCTAGCTATAATTGCCTCCAGATATTGAGTAGCAGAATAGAAGAAAAGGACAAAGGGCCTTAGAAATGCTTTGCCCTCTCTGTCATTTTGACTCTTTTGCACACGTGGTGTGCACTGGAAGGCAGGCTTCTCAGATGATCTAGTGGGAGGTGCCCTTGCCCAGGGCAGAGGAGTGGGAGCTAGATGATCTTTAAGGTTCCTTAAAACCCAAGCCATCCTATGGTGAACAAAAACTTTTTTAGAAAATCATGCTATGCTGAGCTTGGATGAGTGGTGCAGTATAACTGCAGCCATCCCCATGTTCTAGAACACTGGTGTAGAGGTCAGGGAGTTATTTGAGTTTAGTGGATGTAGCACTTCTTTAGTGTCCAGTGTGGTGGTTGTCGTCACATTGCTGTGGCCGCCAGTATCGGACATGGGCAGGAAGAGGAGAACAAGAAATATCCCAACTGTAGCCACCAAATGTTGTGTCACGTGAGTTCAAATTACACTGTATGTTGTTCTAGCTTCTGTAAATGAAGCTGGAGGTTTTGCTGCCTTTCCAAAGATGACCAAAGCACAGTAAGCAAGCCCTTCATGTGTACTTTGTTATTAAAGCATAATGAAGTCTGTAAAAGTTTTTGTGATTTCTTGAGTAAAAATTACTAACTGAAAGCTTTAACCTTTCTGCCTCCTTCCTTTTCCCTATCATTAGCTGTCCTCTGTTGAGGTTAAGAGGAGAAAGTAAAGCACTTCCACTTGTCTCCATAATGAATGCCCTCACATGATGAAATCCCATTACTGATTTCACAGCCTTACCTGCTGAACAGATCTGTAAATACTTGTCAAGTAGTCTTGCCTAATTTCTACCATCAATTTGTCCTAATTAACTTCTTGTTGATTAAATCTAACGCATTACTTGGGACAACCCTGTAATTTACTTATAATAGTTAAACTTTATCGGGGGAATAAGGTTCCACCCCTGAATTTTAATGGAAAAAACCCCAGTATCTATGTATAAAAATAGATTGGATCCAGAATGAATAGAAATTCACCAAATACTATATACAGTTACCATACAATAAATAAAGTCTTTTGAAGATAAATATTAACTAACTTAGTTTTAGTAATGTTTATTCTAACCCATGTTGTGTATGGTGCAAAAGTGATTAGTGATACACTTCAGAACTATATTTTGAAGTTTTACAAGAGTACAGCTAGAGAATGTCCTCTATTTCTGTCAGTTTCTTCATGTTTATTCTTCTTCTGTTTATTATACAGTGAAATTTACTTTGATCTTCAGAACTTTAGAAGTGGTAACGATTGGAGCATATCACTCTCCAAATTAAATTAATTAATTAAAATGAATCTTGAACCCGAATCAATTGAATTTTTCCTTTTTAGCTACTGTAAACCAACCATAAGCGTGAAGTAAGATGATGATGATGATGGCAGGGGGGTTGGATTAGATGATCTTCCAGGTCCCTTCCAATCCCTAACATTCTGTGTTTCTGTGCAGTGATTGAAAACCTTTTCCATTATTCTTGCAATCTATTGGGAAAATAATCAAAGAATGTTCTGCCTAAGTATTTTGGCTGAATCCAAAGAAGACCCTAAAATTTTAAGGCTGACTGAATGTTTCGGTAATGTCTATCTTTGCTAATTGGCTACATTAATTTATAATTCTTGTTCAATGGAGCTGGAGGAATTTTTCTCAGACATGCTCATGAAATGAATAAAAGGGTGGAGGTCTGAAGGGGTTTTGTTGACACCATAACTCCAAAGTACAGAACTGCTGGATTATGTTGTAAAGAAAAAGTGTAGAGAGGTTATTTAAGGGAGACCAAAGGTAATAACCTACTTCACCATTGCATTTCTCCTAAAACCTCTGGTGTCTGCCACTATGCCCACATTCTAACTAGAAGATTTGCTCAGAACAAGACTGATTCTTGGAAGCAGCTGTCCCTGGAAGCACTTGCTGTTTGCATGCCCTGTAGTGATGACAAATGGTCTACAGGGAGAGGTTTGCTTTGTGCAACAGTCCATTATTTAAATAGCTGATTATGACTTGGATGCAGCTCCAGGTCTAATGTGATCAGAATCACTCCTGTCTCGCCTTGTCCATGCTGAGTGAGACCCTTGTTTTATGCCAATCCCTTCTTTCAGTAAAGGCTGTGGGAGAGTTCTTTCAAGCCTTTTCTTCAGCATGAGGCATTTCTCAATGACTCATGTAGCAAACATACCTGCTTTCTTGGAAATCAATTCTTGCAATGCTTAAAAGTTCTTAATGTAATTCAAGTGCCATTTAAATCTCTTTCTCTAACTACAGTCTTGTTTAGAAGACATGATGAACACATTTTTGGAAGTCTGGGTTTTCAAAAGAAGAAAGTAGTGCTATTTTGCTATCATAAAAAGGAGGACTCTGTGTTCTCAGGATCTACTGTCTTTGTAGTGGTGCTTCATTATTTTAAGGGCTATGCAAACCCTTTGCCTTGATTATGTAAATCCATGATTATGCGAAATCATGGCTTATAGTCTTGCTTTCTTCTAGGATACACTTGATAATAACTACATTGTTTCTGACAAAATCCTAAAGTAAATCACAATAACATTTTTTTTCCTCTATAGAATGTATGATTTCTGTTCATTGCAGAACAAATCCTTTGTGCAACTACATTCTGATAATGTAAAAGTTCTGAAACCACACAATATACTATGTTGGTCTGGGTGTAAAATATCCAGGATATAAATTGAACTGAAGAAAAAAAGAAGGAATTTGTATACACATGTATGTATGAATGCAGATGCAAAATAGCCTGAGAGAAGTTGTCTTATGCTAAAATAATATTAAATATTTGCAATAACTGAAGTATTTAAAGGAAGTCCAAGAAGTCTTTGATAGTGCTTAATGCATTTAAATACATACTACTCTAGGTATCTTAATCACAAAGAAGAATCTTTTAATTTCCTGTTGCAGTCCTTTAGTAGATACTAACTTGTCTTCACGTTGGTGGAATTTTCTAGGCAAAATAGTGGGCGCTTAATACAGTTTTCTTTAATTTTTATTTTAATTAATTTATTTGTAAAAGCAGCATAGGTATGTTCTGAGGAAGGAGAACTAATGAAGCTGGAGGTAAAGTTCAAGGATAACTTCTCACTTCACCTCACTGTATCTAGAGTTTAGGGAGATCTGGGAGGTTATTGAACAGGCTGGAAGAGATGCAGGACTATCCTCTTGACCTTAATCCTGTTGTCAGTTCTTGAATGCATGTATCTTTTATATGTGTCCTTATGTTAAGTGCTAATGAGTCCAGGACGGTGTTCTTGGACCATGTTCAGTGAGCAGGTCTTTGTTACACCTTGCTATGAGTGATATCTCTTCTAAATTATGTAAGATCATTGAAACTATAGCATAAAAAAACTGAACCCAAAACTCGCCCCATTAAGTAATGTTGCAACTTCTTCATTTATAAAAATAAACAGGGAAATGCTTCAACACCTACTCCACAAGTAAAAGTAGTACACAGCTGGCCTTTCGTTCCTCTGCCAATATTGTACATCTTTCCCTGTTCATGCCTGGCTGAAGTCATTACCAGTCTCAAGCTTTTATAGAGGTCTTCTAATGTGGTTCAGTAATGAGCATTTTAATTATCACTTTCAGGACAAAGATCTTGCTGCTGTTTCCTATCTAAAATAGGGCAATTCTAAAAGTTTAGGATTAGAGGAGAGTTGTAAAAGCTGATTATTTTAATTTTTTTCAACTTAACTAGAGGCAAAATTGATATCTGCTCCCTGGAAGGATGTAAGAAGTTGTTAGGTAATGGATAATTAACAATAGAAGGAGAATGCAAAATTACAGTAAGGCTTTTATGCAAATAAATGAGTGGCTCTTTATTCAGTGGGTGATGTGATTCTTAAAGCTTGTCTCTTCTCAGATCCAGTTCCAAGTGAAAAATACTGGCTAATAAAATGACACAAGTAGAAAGAGCAAGTGGCCTTAGCCAAACTTGTGGAAGTCTAATTTCTGTTCTGACTAAAGTTAATGGACAGTCTGCACTGATGTCCATGGACTATTCCAAGCAAATTTATTTTAGCTTCTATAAATTCTCCAATTGATATTGGATCTCCAGCTTGAGCATCTTCTTGTTTCCCTGTGTCATTGCAGTGAACTATCCTGCCCACATGGTGAAGGATGCAGGCAATCATCTCTCAAAGCTGCATGTATGTTATGCAACTGTAAATAATTCATTAGACAACATAAGCATGTCATTTATGTTCGTTTTTGGAGGGTGAACCTAATACACTAGTTTTCAAAATTAAAAAAAAAAAAGAGTTGTAGCTATTACCTTTCAGTGGCTTGTGGCAGATGGAGCAGACACACAATGCCTTTTCACATTAAGGAATAATGTGTGCTTAACTGATTCATAAATGAACTGGTGGTCCAGGTTAAAATTGGCATTTTGAAAGACAGCAGAGTGTGGATTTGCTTTTTGGATGGCCGGGAAATGAAAGCCAGGAGTGTTTGAGTGGTTAAGCTTTTTTTATAAGGGGAAGATACACTTTTTTCTTTTTTTTTTTTAACCACTTTATTAATTAATGTCTATTATAAACAGTGGTTTTTCTCTCGGACTTTGCTCACTTTATCTAGAAGGGTTTTCATGCAAGACATGGTTGTTGTGAGTGACAGGAAAAAGAACTGGTAGTAACCATAAGCCAGACTTTTAAAACCTCTCTATTACACTGAAAAGATAGATGTAACTGAATATTCAGGATGCCTTTATCTTCTATGTTTTTATTGAGGGAAAATGTTATAAAAGTTGTAGAAACAGAAAACACAAAACAAAAAAAAAAACCCCAAATCAATACTGTGTCTTTACTGTTGTAAAAAGCTTAGGGAAGACCTTTGAATGTTGGTAATTAGCCCGGGGTTATTGAACCTGAAGAAAAGGAGGCTCAGGAGAAACTTAGTCATTCTGTCCAGCTCCCTGAAAGGAGGTTGGAGCTGCACGAGTGTTGGTCTCTTCTGCCAACGAAAAAGTGACAAGTGTAAATGGCTTCAAGTTGCACCAGGGGAGGTTTAGGTCAGACATGAGGAACAATTTCTTCCCAGCAAGGGTTTGTCAAGTAGTGGTGGAGTCCCAGTCCCTGGAGGGGTTTCAAAGCCATGGAGATGTGGTGCTGAGGGCCATGGTTTAGTGGGGGCCTGACAATGCCAAGTTAAGGGTTGAACTCAATGATCTTGACAGTTTTTTCCAACTTACTAGGATTCTAAATAGAGTTGAGGTTGTGTACTTGGTATAATGGGGCTAGTAGGGGTGATTCTTCCAGGGGATGTCTGCATTGCTTTGCGATAGGACCCAGGGTACTTTGTTTGGGATTTTGTTTGGTGGATGATTTGGACTCCCACCAAAAAAAAACGAACCCAAAACCAACCCCCAAAAACCAACCAAAACCAACCCAAAACAAAACCTCTAACAATGTAGTTGGGATAATCTCTTGCTATCAAAATCTAAGTATGTTGAAGATGTTTAAATATGTTAAGGGTGAGTGTAGAGAGGATGGAGCCAGACTTTTCTCAATGTCATCCAATGACAGGACGAGAGGCA
>JAOEGS010001794.1:47300-58828 GCA_025447755.1 Corythornis vintsioides
TTATTGTTTTAAATTATATATATATGTATTTATCTCTAATAAAAAGTTATTTCCCCAATTCATTTTTCAAAATATCTTTCACATTCTTAGGGTGTGAGAATCTTCACATTGCAATCATGCTGTACATCTCATAGCTGCCCCAGCAGTAAGTTACCATTGCCAGAATAAAGTCTTAGAAATCCTCCAGCTTCACTGACTTCTAGTCTAAAATGTTAGATTCTAACTTTGTCTTCATGGTCTTCCTGCATACGTTGGTTTGACTTTGCAAACTGGATAATGAAGATAGAAGACACACTGCCAAAACCATACTGTAAAATATTAATTTTAGGTGAAACACCCTTGCAGAAGCCAGAAGAAAACATACATTGCCTGAGTGTAGGAGCTGCTGCTGGCATTGCACACAAGTTCTCTATCAATTCCCTGAATGAAGAACTTAAAGCTGATCCAAACAGGTAAGGGATGGAAAGAAGAGGAAGATTACTGCAGAAAAAATAAACACATTTTCACTTTCTTCTTATTTTTTTCTGTCAGTTTCTGTATCCAGAGCATTTGCAAGCACAGTGGACATAGTGGTGTAAATTTTTTCTTATTATGACTACATAAACCCACAATTACACATTCATTATGAGTCACCACACACTTCTGCTTGAATAACTGTAGATTGATGTTGTTCTCTGCAACCTGGAAAATGCACCCACAGCTATTTCTAGCCCAGTTAAGGAGGCCCACTGAATACATGTCTGTGTGTGTTTAGATCAGCAAAGACCCTTACAAGGCAGCAAATCCTTAAAATCAACAAAAGTGTGAGCTGCTAGCTACTGTAATTGCTAGCAGTGAGTCATGTTAACAGAGAAATGGTGAAATATGGCCTGTTTTATTATTATTATGAGGGGCTCTAGCTAGATTCAACTGAGGAATATAAGGCTCATGGGAAGCCTCATAAACACTGACATAATCAACTATTGGTCTTAATACAAATTCATAAATTTTTATAGGTGTCGACTTGTCAGGCAGATAAAATATGACCAAACTCTGGATAAAATATATGGAAAAAAAAAAGCATTCTAGTAGAACATGATCCAGTGCAATGCCACTGAGGGCTGCAGCTTTGTTGGGACCACAGCTGTGAGTGAAGGGGTGCACAAAGCATCCCAGGCAGTGCCTTTGGATGCTGGCCTGCCTCCTGAAAACCCTCTGGACTTGGAGAAAGGTTCCTTGAAACTCTGAACAAAAGCTAGCAGAGAAACAAGCAGTGAACACACCAAGTGTATTTTTCACAGAATTTCTTTTACTAAAGGCAATATTTCCCTTATAGAGAAACTGAGGCAGGCAGTTTTACCATGGCAGAGTACATAAAAGAAGCATCTAAGAGCACAGATGGCTGCAGCTTCTCCCTGACTCCCAGAGAAGAATGCAAGGCAGGGGCCCCTTTCCTCCTCTGCTCCATTGCTGCTCTGCTTCCCCTGTAACCCCTCCTTGACACTGCAGTTTGCTGGCCATCAGCCACTCTCTGCTTCCCTGTGGGAAGCTACAACTGCAGTTGCAGGACGGGGAGTGTGTGCCAATTGTGAAATCCTATATTCTGGCATCACACAGTTTCTCCATGTAAAAGAAAAGTGCATGCAAACAGCAAGCAGAATGGTTAATAAAGTGAAAAGATGCAGGGGAGTCTAAGGAGAGGGAAATTCTAGCCTTGTTCAGATCAATGGCAGAGGTCCCACTCTTTTCAGTGAGATAAAATTTCACCCTAGATATTCATAACCCCTCTCAGCTACATTTGAGATACCCAGTTTGACAAATTCTGTGTGTATAACTTCAGGATTTATATTCAACTGATTAGGAATGGAGCCCTTTTACTTGGCTCATATATCAATTCCTGCCTAAAAATTATTAGTGCATGTGACAAATGACAGTTTTCCTGAGGAAAAAAAAATAATCTTGGTGCTTAGAAGAGATAACATAGGTTTTGAGATGTTTAGATGTTGTTACCCCGAGTGTATCATGAACTTGACACATCCAAGGGCTTTTGCCTTGTCTCATGGAGTAGATTGCCCCATGCCTTGCCAGAGTAGCTCACTGACTGTCCTTGACACACTTGAAATCCTGGATGCTACTCAGCAGCATCCACCTCAGCATTCAGTCTTTGTTCCTTCTTCTTCTGTAAAGAGCCATTTAAAGCCAGAAGTGGTGCTGTGACCTCCCTCTGGCAATGATTTTATGTTTTGATTGATGTCAAAAATAGATCTGTCCCAGTGACCTGTCCCATACATAAACTTTGCCATGCACCAACAGGACAGTTCTGTGCAGCCAACACATCAAGTTGTGTTGTTGCTGCTCAAGGCCATTGCTAGATGCATTTCAGGAGAGCACACAGAGAGAGTGTGTCTGAAAGTTTTTGGGGTCTGTAGAAATCCCATGCTGTTTAAGTCAGAAGGAAGCCAACTCCTAGTGAAAATGATGTTTTCCACTCTTAGGGACTTTGCCTGAAAATAGCATCAAGGAGAAAAACTAAGTCAAGCTACCTGCTCCATTCTGCAACACATCATGTGCCATGGTGCTGCTTTGTTTCAGCACAAAACTGCCCTTCATCTCAGGCTGGGGATGGTGGCAGCCTTTGGTAAAACTGAGCAGGAGCAAATAATTCAGACCTAAGTTTGTGTTCCTTTAATATTTGAGTTTGATGAATTTGTCTGCTTTGGACAGTACTTTAATCATTTTTTTACTTCAGACTCTCTCTGAAACAACCTTATATTTTATACTTTTAAAGAGAGACAATCTCATAATTTATACTAGTTAAATATATACTGCAGGACCTTATAGCTAACATAAGCCCTTTGTTTTCCCTCAGCACATTACAGCATGCCATATTATGAATCAATAAAATCTGCTGCCTTTTCCCCTTGTTCAACTGTATACACTTGGGGCCTGGGGCAATGCCAAAAAAAATCAACACATACCAATGGAGGTCATAAAAAAAAATCTTGACATCTTCTCCTGCCACTCATTTTAGCATAGTTAGTCTGGCTGGAAGCATAATTTACTTTTCAGATAAAGTGCTAGTTGATTACTATTGCTCACCTTTCAGCAGATATTTGGGTCAAATTTCCCAGATCTCTTAGCTGACACTCGTACTGTGTGAATACTTGCTGTGCTACAAAATATATTGTTATAAAAAGGGTGTTTATTTCCTTTCTTAATTTGTCCTGGAGTGAGAATTATGCACTCTAAAGCTCATTCTGCAAGAAAAAAAAGGGGAAAAAAAAAAAAGAAAGAAAAGAAATCAGAAAAGACAGCAATCAGTCAAAAGTTTTAACCCTTCAGGGATTTCTTCTTGAAAGTTCACAAGAAGCAGCATCAGCTAGGTTAGGACTAAAGGAAAATCACTCACACAAAACATATGTTCCATGCCTAAAGGGCAGCATTTATTAAACGTTGCCAGCCACAATTCATAGTGATGTGCTTATTTTGATGGAGCACAACTTCTTCACACAAGACTGAGTTTTTGTAAGCAGACTGTCAGCACGAGAATATTCACTTCTGAGTTTCACCTTCTAGGCTGCTCATACTACAGCTCTTCAGAAATTAACCAACTCTGCTCCTGCTGGACACAGTAACAAACCTTCTGGTTTTGACAGGAGCTGTTTGAAGCCTCAGCCAAGGATGAAAACCAGTCAAGAAAGCTGGATCTGATCTGATGCTAAGTCCTGTATTTCAACACTTCACAAGAACAGACTGAAATTTCAGTATTTGGCCAAAGTGACTGATTTAACATCCCCTCGAGTCAGAGTCTTGTTCTTGAATTCAACAGCATTGGACTCAGCCCATGTGCACTAAGTCAGATTTGCATCTTGAATTAGAAAAAAAAAAACCAACCAAACCAACAAAAAACCCATTGAAAAGTAAGTTTAAATAGTACACTGGAAAGGCAGCACTAAAGTACATCTCTAAATGATATTTTATATCACAGTTCTGACAAACAACCATATGAAGAACTACAGGAAACATTATCATCTAAAATAACACAACTTACAGTTATACAGTTTGAGGCATTTATTTTTAGAAAAGAAAGTTTAAGCATCAAAAACTATCAAATCCAAAAAAAAAAAATCTTTTCCCAGCAATGACCTAAGAGGATAGTGTAGTGATAATTTCTGGTTTACAGATCTGATTCTGCAACACAGCTACTACTACCCAGCTGCTTATATCATAGAGGTTACAAATGACTTACTAAGCACAGTTCCTCTGTCACCCTGCCAGCAATTGCTGTATTTTCCTGTAAGCCCAGACCAGTCCTGTCACTGAGATGCTCCTCCCACTGACTTGAACAGCATTGGAGCAGCTCCAGGATAACAGCAGTTCAAGCAGAGGCAGGCCTTATGTTTGTAATACATTTCATTAATATTTCCTTTCAAAAATCAAACACCATGAAAATGCAGAAAAAGTTCTTTTGATATGTTAGGAAATAGAGAATAACTTCATTGCTTTCATTTGTAAATGTGGTTTGGTGGGGTTTTTTTAGACTGTACCTGCACAGGCAGCCCACATAGAGATAAGTGAACAGTTTGTTATTATTTTTTTCCAGATGTGGTGCAACCCTTCTCCTAGCCAAGCACCAGGGATGCATCCAGCTGTGAGGCCACTCATGAGGCTGCCTTCATCACAGCAGAGATGAGGAGTGACAGCCCTGAGATGATGGATGCAGCTCCTTTGCCACCTCTGCAGCCTTTGTGAGACTGACAACCTATTCCAGGGAAGCATTTCATGTTTAAAATCCAAAAAAAAAATTTTTTTTAAAAGCCACAACTCAAATGATCACAAGAAATAACTTTCTAACTACATCTAATACTTGCTGCTGAGAGAAACAATTCCCACTGAACAGAACACACAATATCCAAGTGGATATTGAGCAGTAATTTATCTCCCATTCTTGCCTCTTTCCATAAATCATTATTTTGCCATTAATTAGCAGGCTTTTGAATAACAAGTCTCTACAGGTATTTGCCATCCTAAATTTGGTGCACTCATTAAAAAGGTTAAAGAAACATAGTCCTTTTTTCCCTCTCCAATTGCTGTCAATCTTTAGAGCCTGGCTCCCAGCCATGCAATTACTGGCTGCAGAGAAACTAAATGACACTGCCCTCAGATGGGGGAACAGACAAAACTGGAGAAAAATCTATTTTGACTCTTGAAAGCCATGTTTCAAAAAGCTTGGTCTTTCTTTGAAAGAAACAGAAATAATTGGTTTACTTAAAAAAATAATAAATCCTCAATTGGATTTTCTCCCATAATGAAGTATGTGGCCAAACAAATATCATTAGTCCCACCAGGATCTCCATGACTGTCCCAGGAATTAAGATATGTTTGGTATGATCCTTCAAGAGCAGGAACCTAACAATTTTTTTCCTTTTTTTTTCACTTTTTTTCCATTTTTTCCCCTTTCCCCCTTTTTTTGCCATTTTTTCCCTTTTTTCCCTTTTTTTCCCTTTTTTTCCCATTTTTTCCCTTTTTTCCCCTTTTTTCCCTTTTTTTCCCATTGTTCCCATTTTTTCCTTTTTTCCCTTTTTTCCCCCTTTTCTCCTTTTTTTCACCCTTTTTTCCCCTTTTTTCTCATTTTTTCCCTTTTTTTCCCTTTTTTCTCATTTTTTCCCTTTTTTCCCCTTTTTTCTCATTTTTTCCCTTTTTTCCCCCTTTTTTCTCATTTTTTCCCCTTTTTCTCATTTTTTCCCCTTTTTTCTCATTTTTTCCCCTTTTTTCTCATTTTTTCCCCTTTTTTCTCATTTTTCCCCTTTTTTCTCATTTTTTCCCCTTTTTTCCCTTTTTTTCTCATTTTTTTTCCCTTTTTTTCCCCTTTTTATCTCATTTTTTTCTCATTTTTTCCCATTTTTTCCCCTCTTTTTCTCATTTTTTTTCCCCTTTTTATCTCATTTTTTTCTCATTTTTCCCATTTTTTTCCCCTTTTTTTTTCCCCTTTTTATTTTCCTTTTTTTTTCCCTTTGTTTTCTTTTTTTTTTTTTTTCCACCCAGATCTTCCTTAGCTACAGATTTATTGATATAGATATCAATAACAAAAGTTAACCTGATCCAAGGATGGGTTTTGTGCAACATCCTTCTGTCAGCTGCCACTACTGGGGCCAGTCCTGGTAACACTGTGCTGCTGCCTGCACGAAGGGCAGTGTGCCACACACCTTCAAAACATCTCCATTTGTCAGATTTCCAAACATCACTGGTTCTAGGAAAGTGTTGGTGTGTCTGTCCTCAGGCAGGCAGATGAAAAGCATCCAACCTGTTGCCTTTCTAGCAGCAGACAGCCCAGAATAACCTAGGCTCTGCAGAAATTCCCACCCTCTGGTCCTGTGCACCTTGAAGCAAATGAGAATATTACCTTTTGCTAAGTGGAAGAACTGGAACGTTCAACCTTCTTAATCATTCTTTAAAATCAATTTCTACTGCCAGGAGGTCTTACAGAGAAATCATGTGGCAGAAAATGGAGATGTTTCTAAGAAGAATGAAAACGTGTTCAGGTAGAACAAGAAGGGTTCAGACAGGATGAAAAGGAGGGTGATTACCCACTCTAACAAATAATTTAGTGCAAACCACTGGGAGAACTATTGTATGTGCAACTTTTATTCCACTGCAACTAATCATCACTTCAGGAGACAGCAGTTCTTGGTGGGGAATATAATTGTGATAGAAAATAACCTCTGTTTTTCAGAGAGGAATGTGAGATATATATTGGGCCCTATCCCAGCTCTTCATTCACAGATTCACAGATCTTAGGGGTTGGAAGGGAGCTAGAAGATCATTCTCTCTGAACTGTACTATTAATCTTTTGACCCACTTTCTCTGTTTTCCCTGAAGTCTCCTGTGCTGTAAAATAAGAGTTACCCATCTGATTTTAAACTGATTCATTACAGACCTCAATTAATTGTGGAAGAGCAAGTTCTTCACTTAAACTGCCACCATCCGAAGAAGGCTCTGAAGATAAACGGGCTGTTGCAATTCCCCTGGGGCAAGATGGGATCTGTCCATTCTCAGCTCTTTTATTGCTGTTCTCAGAAAGGGTGCAACTCTGACTTTCCACCACCTTATTGCAGCAGCCCCTTGGGGAAGAGGACTGGGATGGTGTCCCAAGACAAGGTGGGAGATTGTGACAGTAGTGACAGCCAGGAGAACATTAACCCTAGCCCAGAACTGGTTCATGGCAGGCTGTGGCTGAAAGGATGTGCTTGCTGGATCATGAAGCAGAGAGGTTCAAACTCCTGCAGGTTAGATGATGCCTTGGTCCCCAGGAAACATCTCTGCTGTCACCCTGCAACTGCATAAGGAGAGATCTCACCTGGCTCTCCTCCATCAGAGCCAAAAAACAAATGGGAATTTGACTGTAACACCTCAGAAATCCAGAGAAGTCAATCTTTTTTTCTCATTGAGTGCACAATTATTCTTATAATAACAGTCCCATTGTAAATGTTAAATTAACCATTTGACTTCAGCAACTTCTTTGTATCAACAGCTTATTTTGATATTCCTTGTGCTATTCTTTTAACTTGACTGTGGTTACACACCCTGCAGAAAACACTGTGGTACTATTTTTATCAGCACTTGCTTTTATGCAGCCAAAGACATCGACCCTGGTTTGCACTGAGAGTTGCACAGGGCAGAGTGAAATAAAATCCCTGCCAAGAATCTGCCTGGTTTAGCTCCACATTTACTTTTGTGCCTTGAAAACTAGATCCAAACTCCCAGAAGAAAGTGTGTGGTGCCTTGTAAATATGGCCTAGTAAAATAGATGGGATATTTGGGATATTTTTGTACACTCTGTAAACATGTGTGCATTGTGCTCAGCTTCCAAACATGGTTTTTTTGTTGTTTTGGTTTTCTTTTTGATTGTTTGTTTCTTTAAAAACCACTGTTGTGGTTCAGACTGGAATAAGACTAAGCACTCAGATTTTCTATGTGGTCTGAGTTACTCCCAGACCCCACTTTAAAGCACACAACACAATTCCAGTGCCTGACAGAATGGTACAGCCCATCCTGGCTACAACACTGTGAGAATAGGAAAAAACAAATTCCAAACCATCCTGATGATAACAAGGATTAAGCTTTATAGCAATAACTGTAAGAGACACTGGATGAAGGATAACTGCTGTAACCTCAGGCCCACGTCACATTAATACAGCCAGAAAATAAAGATCATTTTGTTCCCAGTACTTCTGAGTGTCATAATGTTATTAAAGACAGACTGCCTTACTTTAAAAGCACAGGATCCCTAAAAATTAAGTGAAAGGCAAGTCTTTTAGCAGTGGAGTACTTACCACTTGCATCAGAACTGTTTCTGCCTTCCAGTGGAAAGCTCTAGGGCAGAGATGTCCTTGCCAAACCATCATAAAACAATTACTTTAGAGACCAAATACATAAAAAATAAAAATCCCTACAACAGTGTTTTTAATCTTAAAACCCATGTGCTGCAAACTTGGGGCTAACACAAAACCCTTTATCATTTTTGGACAAAATGCTGCACATGTCCTGTGCCCAGTTTAGTCAAGTAAAGAACAGATAAGCTTCACACCTTGCAAATCTCAATGCTAAAGAAGACTTTTTCTCTGCACAAGAGAATTTGTATGCACTTGAAAATGAAGCAGATGCAGAAAACAATTCCTGGGGAACCAGTAAGAGGCAGAAACTCTCTGAAAGAATGCATCAGACCCCATCCTGTTTGCAGTTTTTCCAGATGTTGGCCAGGTGTTCTTATCCATACATCACTGAGTGGATTACAGCCCAATTCAGCATAGCAGATATCAAATCACTTGCAGAGATCCTCTATATCATGCAGTGCTTCAAAATCCACCTGGAAATTCCTCCCAGGAATGGAGTCCTGTTTGCTTCAAGACCACATCAGGTTCTCACCATTTGCCATTCCAGTTTTGGCAAAAGATGGCATTGCAGCCTTTCTTTAGGAATAACTTCATTAAAATTGTGAAGAACTCTTCAGATTTTCATTTTAATTTGCTTATTTTGTGTTCAAAGAAGATCCATATTGGAAGGAATGGGAGGGAAAATAATTCTGCCAACACCTTCATAAGGGGAATTGGCTTCTCTGGTGTTGGCACGAGGATAAAGCAGAGCAATGCTGTACAGAAGTCAAAACTTTCTTGTTCTTCTGCCATTTTGCAATCACTGTCACCACTCCCAACAGAAGCACTGAAGCTCCAGAGAGCCAATCAGGGTGTTTGCAGGGAGGGTTTCAACATCTCTCAGTGGTCTCAGCCTTTAAATGTAGTTTCCTTGCTTATTGTAACCTCTGTAAGTGCCCATTATTGGAAACAGGCATCATACTGACTCCACCAATATTCACCTATCACCACCAGGTTGTTGTTTATCTTTCTGCCTTGGCTTGAGCTTGGCTGCTTGCTGTGGTCACTGTTCCAGCTGGTTGAGTATTTTTTATTTTAGTATTTCCCTAAGAAGAAAGTACAGATTGAGATAGCCTAGAAAGGAACTTCAAGCAATTCAGATGAATTGAAGAAAAGGAGAACATAATTGCTCATGAACAGCTAAGGAAAAAAAAAAAAAGAAAAATGGACTAAAAGCCATTTTTAAATGATCATAAAGGCAAAAATGTCATGAAAAAATGTGGCCATAATTATGATGAACCTCTTGGACTTTTTGGAAGTCTTTTTTTCTTTTTAATTTATTTTACCTGCACAATAGTTTCCAGGTCATTACAGGATTTTTTTTGGTGCTCTACAGTGTGTTCTTATATATTAAATGTATATTATGTTATGTGATTTTACTTCATTTGCAAGACAAAGAAAAAAAAAGGTACAAAAATCCCTGTTTGCAAGTTGAAGTCTAGAAAGTTACTGATTTATTCATGCACAAAGAACCACCATTATCACACTCAAAGGACTTCTTTTAGCTAAAATGGAGCATGGGAGAAAGGACAAATGTCAAAGGCCCCCAAGAGGGAGTTCATTTGACACATTTCTTTTGGGACAGGTCCTGCATCACAGCAGCCAAGCACACTCTGCACTTCACTAAAGGGCTCCATGCAGACAAAACAGAAGGTGGGCAGTGATGAACAAAGCCCCACTGTGGAAGGGAGTTGTTGCACATTGGAAGAGATAAGAGACCTTGCCCCAGAGAGCTCACACTCACTAAAGAGCTAGGAACACAGAATTTCCTTGTAGCATAAAACACTGGATATTTTTCCAACAGAAAGAAGCATTTTCTCTCAAAAATATCCTGTCGTTAACTAAGTTTTCTACCCAGATGTTGAGTTAAAAAAATATATATATTCTAGACCTTGTGGAAGAAAATTCTATGAGGTGTTCAGCAGGAAAAAATTTCCAGTTCCAGCAGTGTTCTGGTATTTGTAAATCATTCCTGGCATGTTATCCTCCTAGTTCTTTATGTTCTCAGTTCAGCAGCAATGCTCCTATTCTGTCATTTTGGGAGATATGTTCTTCCTTTCACAGCTTTGAACAGTATGTCATCATATGAAATGTCCTTATAACTGTACTAAATAGCCCAGGAAATACCTAAGTAGTCTCTTTTCAGATATACAGGTGTTGTATACTTGATTTACCAATCACAGTAGATAGACAGGCAGATGTATAAACATGATATTTACAGATCTCACTAATAAAGCAATATTAAAACATGACCCTTAAAAGTGCACAAATTAAAAACTAAGGTTTGGAGAGCATCATTGCTTAATCTGTTTTTTTGTTGTTTTTTTTTCTTTATTAGCTTATTTTCAAGGTACTTATTAGGTAGGTTTTAAGGTACTTCTTACTAAAGAAGTGGTGATTCAAAAATCCACTCTGTCCCAGAAGAGGATGCTGTTAAATCACAAAAATGGTATTATCTGGATTAGACTTCAAAGTGAATATGTTGTAGACTGCAGAGTTGACAAAGGCTTGAAGTCTCTCAGGTAAAACAGCTTGCTGAAGAAAAGTATTTGGCACTAATTTGGACTTTATAAAAATAAAAAGTATCTGAAAATGGGTTAAATGTACAATCTGCCTTTAGCAGTTCTTAAGTGGCCTCTATTTCTATAGCTTTTTACATGCTGGAATAGTCCAAAATCATTTCAGGATAGGGAACTCTTGACTCTTTGGCCTGGGGACCTTTTTGGCAATGTTATTTAGCATTTGGTCTACCCACATGCCTAAAGCAACTGGAGGTAAAACCTGGTCCTTTGTGAGGTGACACACCTAGGAAAACTCCTCAAGATAATACAAAAATTATCTGAAGGTAGCTCTAGAGACTGAGTCCAATCCATCCAGGGCAGGCCACATAGGAACAGATCCAAGTGGGTTTGGCAAGTCTCTGGAGGAAGAGACTCTACAGCCTCCCTGGGCAGCCCACTTCAGATATTTGTAAATATTAATGAGATCCCCTCTCAGTCTTCTCCAGAATAAACAGCCCCAGATCTCTCAGCATTTCAAGATGCCTGTGCCATGGATGCTCACATGTGCCCTGTGTTATTAAGAGGGCCTCATGTGGCAGAGCACACTCTGGAGCAC